>SNQJ01S0162411.1:0-21460 GCA_010110895.2 Picea sitchensis
TGTTCTATCTGGAATCTCCTACAACTTTTCAATCTTTGCCTTATTCTTTCTTAACTTTCTAGCTTTATTTCCTGTGAGCTTCATCTCAGTGGTTCTTTTCCCATTCTTTCTCTTATTTTCCTTGGATATAGTAACTTTGAACTGCTGAGGTTCTTTCTTAGGGTTCAGTTATAACATATCTTCTTTATCTGAGATAGAAACTTCAGTCTTCTATGAGTCCTCTGGTGTTCTGATAACTTTGACATCTGGGTTCCTAGTGTGATATAGCTTCGATCTATTCTCTTGTTCTTCAATCAACTGCGCGATCCTTTTGGTCATGAAGTCTTTTAACTCTTGTCTCTGTTGTTCTAAAAAAAATTCTTCTTCCTTCTTTCTGGCTTGATCTCTTTCAATCCAAGGATTTCTAAGTAACATAGTAAACAGGGCGTTGTCCTCATTAAAGTTGATAATCTCAAAATATTCTTCTATTGAAGTTCCATTAGCATTCATAGATATATGATTGAGCGTTTCACATAGGTTCACTAGTTTCTCTTTGAATAACCCTATTCCACTCAGTGAAGGGGTCATAACAGGCCTCCCTATAGCTTCCCAAGTTCTTTCTTTCATAACATTCACCTATGTTTCCTCATCTAGAACATAGGCAATGTCGAAGTCTCCTATTCTTACCTCGATGCATTCTTTATTGTTAAAGACCTCTGATAATATAAAATGTCGGTGATCATTCAAGGTGTCTTGTATCTATAGTAACATCTTGTCTGATTCTCTCTGGGGTTCTGTTATTTCTGGATCTTCCTTAAGGTTTTCTTCTTTCAGATTCATGCCTTCAATTTTAGCAATCATTATTCCTTCCTTTTGGCTGGATCTCTTTCAATCCAAGGATTTCTAAGTAACATAGTAAACATTGTGGCGTTGTCCTCATTAAAGTTGATAATCTCAAAATATTCTTCTATTGAAGTTCCATTAGCATTCATAGATATAGATTGAGCTTCACATAGTTCACTAGTTTCTTTTGAATAAATCTATTCCATACCCCAAGAAGGGGTCATAATGTGCCTCCCCATAAATTTTCCCAAGTTCTTTCTTTCATAAAATTCACCCATAAGCCTCCTCATCTAGAATAGGCATTTAAGTCTCCTATTCTACCCCATGCATTTCCTCATTGTTAAAGACCCTGAGAAATAAAATTGCCTATGATCATTCAAGGTGTCTTGTATCTATAATAACATCTTGTCTGATTCTCTCTAGGGTTCTGCTATTTTTGGATCTTCCTTAAGGTTTTCTTCTTCAGATTCATGCCTTCAATTTTAGTAATCATTCGAAAGGCAATATAATGCACTCATGTAATCCTAAAAGATTTGCACAGACAACTAGGTATTCCATTAGGCATTCCTTTAGCAAGATGTTCCGGTCTTCTACAGAACTATAACAGTGTTAATCCTCTCTTCTTTTAAATGATCCCAACCTTCTACACTGCACTAGGGGTTATGGTAGCTAGTCAAGAATATTTCTTTCTGAGATCCCTGTGATTCTCTGTTAGTCCGCATATCTTCTGCCATGGTATTAAATATATCTATTAGATCTATTCCATATCAAACTTTATTTCATCTATCACAGCCCTAGTTTCCAAGCTAGGATAGAATCTATCAAACATGTACCTAGATCACATACTCAAATACTTTTCACTTATTTTACTTTGGTGTAGAACAAAACTCGAAGATCTAAAACTTTAATTATTCTTACCTTTATCTGAGTACAAAGATTACAAATTCTAATTTTTTCAGACTAATTTTCTTTTATAACAAAGTTTCACAGGTTAAGTAGAACACTTTGCACTAGGGAAACAGATATAATGTGACAGAGTTTCTAACAAATATTTTCTAGATCTAATATTTGTAATGTGATATTTTCTTTCAATTCCCAAAGAATCACAAGCTCGGGTCTCTGGAATGGAACCATTTGTTACAAGAGTAGGACCTGTGGGTCTAACGCTACAAGATAATAACCAACAAAGCTCTAACTACACTCTACCTTTCTAAGAACACCCGTGAAGTGAGATGAATTTCACCCGGTAGAGGCAGGGTGGTTGTGGGACTCATGTATTTGTAACCCTATCGGGATACACATATCTATGATTATACATCTTCCTAGATAATTTAGCATTGTTAATTCTCAAGATACATTCAATAACCACTTTGTTTATAAGATGAGCTTAGTCAGATTCATACACTAATCTATAGTATTTAAGCACTTAGCAACAATAGTTGTTGATCAAATCTAGTAGATCAACACTAAGCATCTCTATACACATCGATCTAACATTTCATACACATCTAGACAAAGCATAAGAAGATCTTTCCTACAAATATCAAAGCATTCCCAAAAAGAAGTAAAACACATTGAATCAAAGCACAAAGCATCACACTCAAATTTACGTGGTTCACTCCCATCCCTGGGCTACGCCCACCAAATATTATTCTCATATCTCAAATAAGAGTTATAAAATGTAGCCTCAACAATCCCACAACAGATAGACAAAAATATTTTCACATCTTAGATCCTTCTTCCTCAAGGGGCTTCAAAGACAAAGCCTTCACAATCTCCACAAAACTTGCACTTAGGGTTTGCAAGTTCTTTAAAAATCATTCAAAGAGCATTTACAATCCACATATGATAACATAGATCTACCACCAGTGCTCAAGTCAAGGCTCCCTTTCTAACCTTCTACATCTAATTATACATACAAATTGGCTCTGCTGGTAAAACCCACGAACAACATCACTTTCTCTCCATTACATTAACCCAAACCCCTAAAAAGGGCCTCCACAAATGGATCGAGATCCTGTGATCTCTACTCCTTGAGCTTCCCTTCTGAGAAGGGCCAAAGTCCCAAAATCCAAGCCAAATATGATCAAGTATTCCACAACTTGGTCATAATAACAATTCACCAGTTTGTTGACAATTAAATTTGCAACAAAGTTTGTCCCGCAAAGTGTCGCTAAAGCCTATCATTATAAAAGCTAAAGAATACTAGTATGTGGGACTCCCTTGTAGATTGGAGATAAAGTCTGGTGTTTATTCGATGGTATGTTACTGTTCGACACTACATTCATGTCGGGACGAGCATCGTGGTTTTTGTATTAGATGATGGATCAAAGTTTATATTATACAGGGCTCTCTTGTTGTTCCAAGATCAAGTAACACTGAATCTTTCATGGTTACTACATTGTTCCTGATCTATTACTAGACACCCCAGTCAAAACACATATTAGTAATAAAATGGAAAGAAGATAAAATACAGGAATTGTCCTATGCTAACATGCTATAATATATGCATTGAAAATATTGTGGAAAATCATAGCTAACATAAGATAGCCATGCGAGTTATCAAGGATGTATATAGCATAGTTGGTATGCATTTTTGCATAATAAAGATGGTAATATGTGATACAGGTGGTGCTCTTGGAAATTAAAGGTAGTTGGTTCAAGGTGGATGATTTGTTGGATTAGTAGCTAGTGCGTACTAAGAATTGAATGAACTTGAAGTAGGTAAGTGATGTGCATTTATTGCACATCACATTTACCCATACCGTTGGATGTCACCATAGTCAGGATATCTTCCAAACATTACTATTGTGGTTATGGTTCGATTTCTCAGCAGGGAGGAACCGCTCATCCAACTCACGTCTTAAGACATTTGATTACAAGTATTTTCTTTTTTCAGCCCTTCATGAATCTACTCTGGTTATGAAATGGATATTGGCTCAAGTGTATTAGTTGTGCTCTCCTTAAGTATTGCGACTGTGTAAATGGTGATTGTGAATGAAATGTTGATGATTCTCTTTGAAATGAGGTTGAAGTCATAACATTACTAGTTATCCTAGGGCGTTAGCAGTCACAAGAGATATATGTTATCCTTGATAGTTTATTTAGAATATCCTTGTTGGTCTTGGTGGGATATCTTCACGTTTTCTCATTTTTGTATCCAGTCTGTGGGTTTTTATGTGGTTTAATGACTGAAGCGTTAGTATCACCACACATTGTACACATTGTACATATGGGCAGTTGGTTGATTTCACCACTAGTGGTCATGAAGTGGATTTTCCTATTCTTACTCGACCCTGCCTTCACCTCTGCGTGGTAGTTGTTTGATTGAAAGGAACGAGGGTTATACCCTGCGTGCGTTAAATTGCATTTTCCACACCAAGTTAAAGTCTCACCTCTTGTTATGGCCCTGTCATGGAATTGTTTCCTGTCAACAAAAAAATCATAGCCCTCTTTGTGTGTACACCTTTGGATTCGAAGTTTCACCATTATGAGGAGTTGGCTCTCTTCCTCTTGTGATGGCTACCGATCAAACCGTTAATCCTCAGTATGGAGTTTTGTAGAGGAGACTGTCAAGCCAGTCAAGTTGCTATGGGTTATTGTGGATTGAATGTATGGTCGGTTACTTTGAATATGCATTCTCCCAGTTGGTCGTATGGCGGTCATGTTGGTTTGGAATTTAGTTACTACCTCTGTGATAAAAATGATAAACCCTACATTGCCAATTATTTTTTCAAAGTATACGGTCTCCCTCCTTATGTTAATAACTCAATATTGTTAATTTAGAAGGCTTCTGCCCCAATTCAAATTGATGCATGGGTATGCATAGTTAACATAGCTGGTTCGGTTGATTGATTTTTTACAACAGTGACAAATTGATTGGTTAATACACAATCACTAGTAATTGCACTAATAATTATTTGTATGATTAATTGGCATTGGTTACAAAGGTGCATATTGCGTGTGTGCATGGTGTTTTTCAAATGAAATAATGGGCATGGTCACTGTGGTTTTCTTTGGGGCTGAACGACTATTGAGCCGGATTACTGTAGAGAATATATCCATTGAATCCTTATATTTGTTCGATTGTGGAAGCATGGGTTGCATAGCATAGTTGATTACAATGTAACTAAATAGAGGCAATATTGTATTAAATTGAGGGCTCAACACGATGGTTGAGTTATTTCCATGAATGTGTGTTTGTGTGTTAAGTGGAAATGTTCCATCGTGGTGTTTTGTTGGTTGCACACTATGTATAGCATAGATGGTTTGCTTTTTTTTTCACACTCACGAATACCCACAGGGTTTTAAACATATTTGTTGCAGCCCAATCATTTGTTGAGATAGGTTGTTGTTGGTACCTAGTCGGTTGGATGGGTGGTCCAGTTTTATAGTCGAGTTAGATTGGGCTTGCACAATGATGGAGTTACACTTGCATGATTGTATTATTTGGTGCATATATTGTGCTGGAATGGTGGTTGTTGTCTGTTTGATTGTCAATTCAGTTTTGGCAATTTGATCTTGATTATTGGGTGACTGCCTATATTTATTTAATGAATGTCAATGCATTCAAAGTGACAAACCCGATGGCAGTGATACTGTGACTTCATTTTTATTTTTGGAAATATGAATTGGAGTATATTTGTTGATTGAAGTAATGTATGGGCAGTGGTTGATTTTGATGGTTTAAAGATTGGAAATGGGTACTATTAAAAACATTTCTATAAAATGCAAAGAATGTAAATGATAGGAACATAACCCCTTACAAATTGTGTAGAATACATGTTATCATGTGGTGACACTGTGTTGGATAGTTGATTATGAACAAGAGAACTAGTTAACTGCACATAAATTGTTATTTGGTCAAAGTGGTTGATGGTTGATACATCTCTTTTCACAGAATGTTTTGTGGATCGCTTAGTTAATTTCATGAATAGTAATCGTCCTTATTCCCTTCCATGATTTCATTTTCCGCTAACTACAAATCCCATCACCTTCCCATATTCATTTTTTCACTCTCTGTTCTAAGATTGATTACAGTCAAGGGAATTTCTGTGTTAAAGTAGATGGAAGTTGCAGTGTCTTGTGTGGATTGCAGCGAGGTTTTATTGGTTCCTTTACAGTTGATTTTTTCTGTCATTGAGCAGTGACCATGTTTTTTCCCCCTCATTATATCATATTTTTGCTCAATCCAACCCCTTCATCTGTCCCAAAACCCTTTTTCCACCCCCTTGCTCATTGATTGACAGTAAAACAATTTGTATGAATTGGATTGCATGAGTCTAATATATTGTTGAGCCAAAATCCATTTCGTATTTCAAAAGAGTTGTCATGTATAGTTAATTAAAAGATCATTTTCTAATCAATCATGCATGCAGGGATGCACCATTCAAATAAAAGGCTAAAAACAGAGGCCTATCATGCCTCTGTCAAAAATAAGGACTAAAGTATAATAGCATCAATAAGGAAAGATATGGCTTTGAGTTTTATTTTATCTATCGTTTTATGATAGTTGACTTTAGGGATCTTTGGAGAGCATGTTTATTTTGGATATATGAGTATTATTTTTGAAACAATTTCAAATTTCATGAGCTTAAATTACCAAAAGTGAATATGTTGATGGGAGACACAAGGAGGTGTGTTTTGCTTAAGTAATGGTTATGTTATGATTATTATGATTGTTATGAACTAAAGGGAGTCACAAGGGGTCCCACCTACTAGTTATTATTATTTATGACCCTTATTATAATTATTACTCTTCCCTCTAACTAAAGTTAGTTGAGTCTTTTAATTAACTTAACTAATGAATTGGTTCAACTTCTTCAACCAATTCCAATTTGTTAAAATCAAAAGGAAAGGGAGGAACAAAGGGAGGATAGAATCAGAAGAATGTTAAGGTTTTCTCTTTAAGTTTATGTTGAGATAGTTTACTTTTCATTCATTCATATATTCATCACAACCTAATTCTCTTTTATGATAGTAGGGTCTTATTGTAGACAACAATATTCAGGGTTGAATCAAATCATTCAGACACTTGTTCTTCAGAGGTGTTGATATATCTTTGATAGTCTATGTAGACTTGTCTATTTGTGAATTAATTTTCATGACTGATAAAGGCTATTGTGCAAAGTTGAGTGGACAACAATCTGTGGCAAGCTGATCCAAATTTTAGAGTTGAGTTTTGGTTTTCTGTCAGAGGTCCTTTTGTATGTTCCATCGGGGATGTCTAAGTTTGACTTTGGTCCAAGATTTTTCTATGAGATTTTGTAAAGAAAATTAATCTTTGGTGAWTTGGAATGAAATAAAGGATTTATTTATGTCTCATCTATCTTCATTATAATCTTGGTGTCTTTACTTCTGTTCTTACATTTATTTCAGTAACTATTATATTCAGAAAATCACATAAAAAGTGAATTTCCAACAAGCTTTTTGTTGATAAAAGACTAGCCTAAGCACTCATAATTAATACTTGTGAGTTAGGATGTTATTTTTGTTGGCTATAAACATAGGGTGATATTCCTGTTTACTTTTCTTTAGCCAAGTAAAGTCTGAAAATGCCTGAGTAAGATCAATTCATATATTTTCCTCAACACATAGGATACAGTCTTATATGATAGAGACAATCTATAAAGGCATTGGGTGTTAATGTTAAAAGTAAAATGGATCTCATCAATGTGTATGCCATTTCCATAAGAAATATCAATACAATTGTTTTTGTCTCATAAAAAAAAACTGAAATATAAATATTTCTTGTAGGTAGATTCAAATATTATTAAATAGATGAATTAAACACCACTTAAAGATTGCAGATAATCACTGAAGATCACAACAAGAATCACATAGAAGACAAGTATGAGTCAAAAAAATTATTGATATTCCCTTAATTCCTCATAAATATAGAAGGATCATTACATGACAAACATCACAGATACAATCTCCATTACAAAATTGGGCAAATTGTAATACAAATTCTACAAATTTCTCCTCTACGAAGATTCCTCCCGAGGAATCTCTAATAATCCTCTCCTTTGTTATCTCTCTACTTACAACATTATATGTTATGTTCCCCATAGGGACCATCGTGACCCATAGGTCGCTTATATAAGTGGATCATAACTAACTTTACATGTATTCATAGGTCATCCAACCAGTTGTTACAACCTTATATATTATGTTCCCCATGGAGACCATCGTGACCCATAGGTATTTCACATAAGTGGATCATAACTAAATTTACATGTATTCACAGGTCCTCTATCCATATGTTACACCTTTGAGGCGATGCTTATTACTTGAGGCACACTCCTCCTTTTTGTAGCCAGTCGTTCGTTGCAATTGAAACTCAAAAGGCTATTTTATCTAGTCATTAGCTTCACACTGTGGGTGGGTACTAAAGTATCTTACAATGCCAATGGGTTCCAAAATTGGTAGTGCATCGAAGGGTCTGATGGAATATATGGAATGCAGTATGAATATGGAAGGTGCACCACTAGGCATGAAGAGAGCAGAGGAAGTATTGGGGACAAGCTCAAGGAATAAGTCTATGGTGGGGATGGATAGGATTGATACCAAAAAGGTATATGTTTACCAATTGTTATGGTCTTGTTCCTAAGAAACTGTCATTTTATCCTATACTTGGGTCAAACAACTTCAACGCCCATTTGGCCCAACCAACCCGGGCATATTCCATCTCGTGAACTAATTTGTATCCCATATTCTTGTACTGTCACATTCCCTTGAAATTGTTGGCATCAATGATCCTCCCCTCAAGATGTGCTCCATTTTATTTGGTCCTCCCATTGTTGTTGGAGACTCCCCCTTTCTCTGTCTTGCAACCTTCTTGACTGTCGATGTTGATGTAGAGTGCTTCTTATTGACTGGTGGCACCATCTGCATATGGGTGCAGTACTATGACCTCTTATCCAACCACTTGAATCCTTCCCAAGTTTCCCCCATTGCGGTGTAGTCTAAACGTTCTACGTTTAATTGGAATTTTCACCTGAATTTGGTGATATAAATATATGAAAAATGACAATTTTGTTTTGTTTAACTTGCATTTCTAAATGCATAAATGGATTCAGTGTCCTAGGAAACCTCTAGGGCACTCAGATTACATAGACTTAACAACTCAATGGGATACTTATTATGCCATGGACTATTGTCCCTTCATTATATAAAGGGTAACTTTGTGGCATGGCAGTACCAGTCAGGACTAGCCATCATATGAATTCATAGGTCACACAAACCAATATCTTATTGAAATTCTCTCATATGCTATCTAGCGACACAATTGATCTAGGTTAGGTACTGTCTAGCCTACCCACATCATGAAAACTTCTAATTTGTACTATGTTCATCCATTAATCCTTGTACTTAGTAATCATATATCTTGTACATTCACATTTAATTGACGTCTGGAGGTAGAGCAGGCATAATTATCCCACGCAAAACATTTTTATCCTCCATAGAAGGCATAATTGGCATCTCGATCGAGACAACATGAGCATAATTATCCAGAGCCGAAAAATTTTAGTCGTCATAGAAAGAACAATTGACATATAGATCGAGACAATGCAGAGATAATAAGCCCGTGACATATATTTTTATCCCCCTAGCTAGCATAATTAAGGCCCAATTAGGTGAAAAATGTACCAATGACAAAAAACTTTGTTGACATGCTAGTGCCATATAGATGCCACAGAGGCGGGCCACAAGGCAATGGTGGTCACGATGGTGATGTAATTAGTCTTGAAAACTGTTGAATATGAGTTTAAAATACATCGAACACTAAACTACGTCATATGTCCGATGAACGTCAGGGCACCAAGAAAAAAATTAACGAAATTTTTAGAATTAATGGGTAACCTCTGAAGGTAAGGTGGATTTTTTCCATAACGTCATAACACCCCGTCGGATTTCAACACCATACGTAGTAGTGTTAATCAACACCGTATGTATTAGTGCTAACATGGCACAGGTCTCATGTCACTCCATGGAGAGTGCCTTCTCCTTTGTACTTGCAATTCTTCCATACCATAAAAGAGATCAGAGCAGTGTCACCTTCTAGCTTGGTTTTCTCTCATAAGGGTTTTCCAGAGAAAATATTTATGTTGTTTTGTGGATGGTGTCTAATTTTACGGTATTTTTCTCCATTTTCCACATTTTATCTATTTCAGGCATAATTATAAAATTACTAACTAAATATTATGGAATCTAAATGAATCTAACCTTCATAGTGTAGATTTCAATTTTATTTATTAGATCTATTGTGACGAATTGTTCCAATGGAATATCCACAATAGTTTACAATCAAATTTCATCCAAGCAATTTATAAATCATGAAGGAGTTTGTTTGTTGCATTTATCTAAAGAATAAATTATATCTTGGAACACATCAATGTTAGAGGGACGAGGGTGAGGGGAGTTGCCCCCTCCAGGGGACAAATCCATGAAGGTCGATGGATGTCTAAATTTCTAGGGTTTTTCAAAGGTTTGAGCATGCATAGGTTAAAATTTCATGAATGCTAATGTTTTACCACTGATCCCCATGCTTTAGTTAATTTACATATGTAAAGTGTATTTTACAAGCTTGTCACTGTTATACAAAAAAGTGTTGTTGAGTGAATTCTACAAATGTGGTAATAGTATCACCTCTACGTTTTAATGTTTCTCTTTCATTCACAAGATTAGTATCCAATAATGAAATATTACACATTCAATCCAAAATCATTTAAACCACTAAAATACCAACAATATCCTAGTAGCGATAGGTTCTTGAGGTGGCCTCCATTTGATTTCTCAATGACTAAATCATAATGTCTAGCGGTTGTCAGTTTATGAGAATGTGTCAAGAAAAATTTCTAGATGATTACATTTTGGCATGTGATGGTTTAGATATATTGTGTACATGATCATTTAAAACTATGATTTGAAGTTGAGATACATGGCATTGACCTACAATTGACTTTATTTTCCTGTAGTGTTGTTTTTCATTCTTATTTTTTTTTAAATTATGCCAAGTATCCTAGTGATTTGAAGATGATTTTCTTGTTGGAAACCTATTATTCCTATGTGAGAATCACTATGGCTAAATGGTTCTTGTGGTGACCTCTGTTGATATTTACAATTATTTCATAATAGTGACCAACTAATATTTCACTTGTCTTTGGTGGTTTTAGATATAACAATGATGTTTATGCAAAGGTTTCTTATATGTAATATTTGGTTTTCTTTGAATTACAATGGAATGATCTTTTCTTCAAACTGTAAATGTCCAAGGGCTAATTGTGGTCAAAGACCTGATGATTAGAGAAACTTTAAAAATATATGAGTGGCCAAAACCTAGACCAAATCAGGTTTGATAACAAGGTGTGATAACACAGTCCAAACAAACATGTTTATGTTTGGAATACCATATGAATGCAAATTTTCCCCTAGATTGAAGATTTAGATGGAAGAGAGAGATTTTATATTTTTCATTCATAACCTTTCTTCACGGTGTAATTTGTGGCTCACCAGCTTCCTTGTTCTATGGAATTTACACTATTGGTGCACAACCTTTAAGGAATGTTTGAATATGATTAACTGTCAGGATGAGATAATGTGGAGCTAAGCCTAGATTCCATCCAATCCACCAACCCAAACTGGATCAAGTGGGTATGTCATACAGAGTGCAATTTCCTTGAGAAACAAGCCATTCTTGAAGGGGAAGAAGTTCTTGGTTTGAATTAAGAGGTTGATTTCCTGTGATACTATTGTTCCACCAAGAAATTTGCCTTCCACTCATAAGGACCCAAGATAGCCTTTACTTTATTAAATAAATAGAGGATTTCATCAATTTCCAAATTGGGGGTCCTTTCCTTGTTTCCAGATTCATCTCAAGACATCATTTTGTTATACCCATGAATTATTTTGTATGCATAATTGTTTTCCACCAATCATAACTCCTTGTGATTAGCCACCATAAGAGCTTGGATCCTAGTGATAAATCCATTAAAGTAGGATCCTTTATACCAAGTCCACCATGTTCCTTAGGTTCTCTTATTGTATCCCAATTGACCAAATGATATTTCGTACTATTTGTTCCCCCCTTGCTACAAAAACCTCCTAATGTCTTACGCTATTTTTTGATTAATTCCCATAGGAGATAATAGGGAATTATATTGAAAGGTAGGTAAGATCGATAAGACAAATTTGATAAGAGCGAAGCAACCTATAGGGTAAACCCCAATGTGCTCCCCACAAAGTGAATTTGGCTTTGATTTTTCTGATAACTTGATACCACATGTGAGAAGAGGAAGACCAGAGACATATGGGCATACCAAGGTTTTTAAAATAGGTCAAAGATTCATTGTGGGGAAACTGAAATACACTTGATATTGCATTAAGGAGATTTTTATTCACATTCCAAGCATATATATGGAATTTATTATGATTAATCCGTCCTCTAGAATCTTTTAGATATAGATCCAAGAATTTATTGAATCTTTGTGCCATGATAGTGGAAGCCCCTCCTAGTAACAAATTATCATAAACAAACTGAGAGTGGCTATTACTCTTAACACCTCTTACTATTTTGATTCCAAGGAAGTTCCCACTATTTCTTTTAGGTTCGAGCAACCGGCTGAGAGATTTGATCATTATTATGTAGAGAAGCAAAGACAAGGGGAATCATTTTCTTAGGTCTATGCTTTCTTAGAAGAATTTGTAGGAGCACCCAATAACTAGAGGAGAGATTCATGGGTTTCTTAAACAGGAGGAAACCCATCTTATAATTTTATAGGAAAACCTAATTTTTATTACTTAAAAAATAAATTAATGTCTAACCCAATAAAACACATTATCCATGTTTAATTTAGGAAGCATACCTTTATCTCCTTTCAAATTTCTGGAATGGATGACCTCTCACACTAAAATGATATTGGGCCATGATTTGTATCTTTTCCATAAACCCTCCTTGATTCTCTGATACTATGTTGTGAATCAATTGTTTTATCATTTTGGTTATCACGAAGCATTACATAATTAGATGGGATGAAATCTTGAGAAGGAGTAGGGATTCTCTTTGTTTGGAATTAGAACAAAAAGGGAAGAATTGGTTGCTCCCCCAATTCTGAAAGAGTTTTGGATGTACTTGATCATGTGAATTAGATCAAATTTGATGGTGTTCCAAAAATTTCTGTAGAAGTGTATTGTAATCCCACTTGGACTACGGGATTTATCTGGTGCAAGCTCCCAAATCACTTTCTTGATCTCCTCATTAGATACTTCTTTAGTTATCTTGAGATTATCATCAAGTAAAACTAGAGAGGGGATATTATGCAACACAGATGAAAAGTATTCTAGATTAGCTCCATTCTTTTTAGCATAGAGATCAATGAAGTGAGAAACAACTTCGTCATTAATCTCTTCATAATTGGAGGCTAAATCCCCACTAAGGGTGAGAATCTCCTTAACATTGTTTTCCAAATTCTAACCCTAGCTTGTTTATGAAAAAAAATGTTGTTCCTATCTCCATCTGTAAGCCATAAACTTTGAGACTTTAACCTCCAAGTTTCTTCCTTAGTTATCGAATCATTTTTTATATTTTTGGAATGCTTCTTTATCCTCATTTAGAAACACAATCATGACATGTTCTTTCTCTAGTTTTTCATGTATTTGATTAATCTTCTCCTTATTCTCTTGTATTTCTCTTTCTGATAATGTATAATAGTTTTTATCCCATTCCTTGAGAGGATTTTTAAGATATTTTAACTTTTGTTCCCAGATATATACTAGTGATCCACTTATTCATCCACTCCATTTTTTAGAGATAATTTCCATAATGGTTTTTCTTGTAGCAAAAACAGATTTAACCTAAAGGGGATAAGCCCATGATCAAGGATTTTGATTAGTTGAAGTGTGATAGGTCTATTATATGAAATGGTCCATGGGATAATTGTATAAGAGGTTGTATAGGCACCCTTAAAAATGAGCTATGTACAAAGAATCTATCTAGTCAAGCAACAATATGGCTTGGACCTACCCTCTTATTTGACCATGTAATTCTTACCATGGAGGGTTTTATATCCACTAAATGGCCTAGGGATATCAATTCCTCCATATCACCCCTTAAGGGATCTTTAACAATGCTACCTCATCGCTTTTATTTTTAGAACATGGTGGTATTAAAATATCCAACTACAATACTTTGATTCCAAAACCCAGATCCTTTAAAATCCATTAGGAAGTCCCAACATTTATAATTTTAAAAGTGTACAGAGGGAATGTGTATGTTTATTACATTGAAGGTTTCACCTGAACAAATATGTGTAAGACTAGTCAACAACCAATGTTTGGCTTGTTGATAAAAAAACATTTTTATACTTGTGTTCTTCCATACTATGCAAAGGCCCCTCTAACGCTAGTTTTTTGACCCTCACTGTATTTCCATATTGTTTTACATTTTGTTAGGGATTATTCAAACTCTAATTTAGTCTCCTAGATTAGAAGCACTAAAGGTTTCTCTAATCAAGTCATTGACTAATTCCACCTTGTTTTTGTCCTGCCAAGGCTTTACAATTCCAAGAGACAACTTTCATTATTTGGTTTTATTTTTGTGGGTGATTCTCAGAAGTTTGTTGGGACCACTTTGATTCCTTACTCCTCTTGTGGTTCTCATAACTTTATCCGATGTAATTTGGTGTCGCAGTTATTTATCCTTTTCAATTTCTTCTTCCCTATTTTCCTTGTGAGATTTTTTGCCCACCTTCTTTTGCCGCTTTCCTTCTACTGCAAGCTCATATTTATCCTCATCCATTCTTGGCTCATATTCTAAGTGAATATTACCCCTCATAGGGTCAATTTCAATAGGATTGGGGTCTTTGAAAGGCATATGTGGAAGATCCTCTTCTTGCTCATGTATTTCATAATTCATTCATGACGAGGAGACACAATTGAGATTTTCTTCTAAAATTGGGACTTCCAAAGAGGAAACAACATTAAATAAAGGAATTCACATTGTTTTGTGGTAGGGATATTATCCCCATGAGAAACGATTTAATATAGGTTTCTTGTTGGGGTGGGCCTTTTACCTTTTGAAGGTGATCCTTTCTAATTGTTTAGTGTCTCCTTTAATGAATCACATAATGAGGGTTGATCCATTATTTGACCTATCCCTAAAGGTTGTGTTACTACATTGTAGATTGCGATAGCTTTACTTGTGGTTCATTGACTCATTTTTTTTTTCTTGTCTTCTTTGTATTCACCTGTTGTCATTGATATTCTTTCTCTTGAGCCTCCTATTTTAGGACAATATTTTTCAAACAATGTTTAACAAAATTCCCATATTCATTGAATTGCTTAAATTTGAATAGAAGTTGTTCATAATCCATAGGTTGAATCTGTGTCCAGTTATCTAGGGTTAGTTGGAATACTTTAGGAAAAACCTTTTTCAAATCCACTTCGACACAAATGAAATAGAATGCAAACATTCCATATTTTTGTTTGGATTTGTTTATGTAGGTGCCTATGGTGTTACCAATACTTCTCATGATATTCTTGTTCCAACAGTGTAGTGGAAGATGGGGTAACCTCACCCATACTAGGATTGTTGAGGGAATGCCATTTTTTGGGTTAAAATATGATGTAAACCTATTCATATACAACCCTTTGGGGCCATAGAAGTATGACCCACTCTGAAATATTAAATCCCTATCTTCTTTATTTTCAAAGTAAAATGCATAAAACCCCGACCATAGAAGTAGTGTGCAAGCTTAAATTTAAATAAACCTACCTAGTTCTTTTGAATCCATATTTCCATATCCCTGGGAGAGGGCCACATCCCTATAAATTGTCCAATCAGAGCTCTATCTGCAATCTTCAATGCCATTAGACATGCATTTGAAGGTGAATGAGGAATTTTAGGGATTTCATCCAAGCACTTTACAAATCTAGAAGGAGTTTGTTTAATGTATTTACCTAAAGAAGAAACCATAGCTTGGAACACATCAATGTCATAGTGAGGAGGGGGAGGGGAGTTGCCTCCTCTAGATGATGAATCCATGAAGTTCGATGAATGCCCAGATCGCTATGGTTTTTCAAAGGTTTGAGAGCACGTAGGTTAAAAGTCCATGAAGACAAATATTTCACCATTGATCCCCATGCTTTAGTTAATTCACATCTGTAGAGTGTATTTTACAAGTTTGTTACTATTACACCAAAAAGTGTTATAGAGTGAATTCAACAAATGTGGTAATAGTATCACCACTATGTTTTGATTCTTATGTTTTGTTCACAATATTAGTATCCAATAATGATAATATTACACATTAAATCCACAATCATTTAAACCACTAAAATTCCAACAATATCCTAGTAGCAATAGGTTCTCGAGGTGTCCTCCATTTGATTTCTTGATGACTAATATCATAGTTTCTGGGGATTGTCAGTTTAAGAGTTTGTGTCAAGACAATTTTCTATATGATTACATCGTGGCATGTCACAATTCAGATATATTTTGTATGTGAGGATTTCAAACTACAATTTGAAGTTGAGATACATAGTGTTGACCTACAATTGACTTCATTTTATTGTGGTGTTGTTTTTCATTCTTATTTAAAAAAAAAAAATGCCAAGTATCCTAGTGATTTGAATATGGTTTTCTTGTTGGAAACCTATTGTTCCTATGCTACAATTACTATGGTTGAAGGGTTCTTGTGGCAACCTCTATTGATATTTACAATTCTTTCATAATAGTGGCCAACTAATATTTTGCTTGTCTTTGGTGGTTTTAGATATAACAATGATGTGTATGCCAAGTTTTCTTATTCGTAATAGTTGGTTTTCTTTGAATTGCAATGGACTGATGGTTTATTCAAATGTAAATGGTCAAGGGTTAGTTGTGATCAAAGACGTGACGATTAGAGAAACTTTAAAAATATATGAGTGGCCAATGACTAGACCAAACAAGGTATGGCCAAAGGTTGGAATAAGATTTGATTAAGATCCTAATGAAATGAGAAAAATTCATTTACTAAATATACAAGATATGAAGGACAATAAATTGAAATCCATATAAGATAATAAAAATAATAAATGAGAAATTGTAGAACTAATTGATTAGAATGTCATGGTACAATGTTTTTATATGCATTATCTAATTATAGTGGTTGATGGATCATATCCTCTACTTAACTTTACTATTATTTAATGTTTATTTATGTGTGTCTTTCTCTTAAAATTTCCTATATATATGCAATATCAATTTCAAAATGTTTTTAATTTTTTTATTACTAATTATAAAAATATATATTATTGGATTTGTTGAAATTACTAAGACAACTGAGAGGGGGGGGGTGAATCAGTTGTTATTGTGCTTAAACAATTTTAAGTCTATTAAAGAATTCTTAATCTTTCTTCAAGTGATCATCAATATTATACAACATATGGACAACATAAATAATGAGCATCAGTCACACATAAGATATACACAGAGACAGATTTTCATGAGGAAACCCATAAAGGGAGAAAACCTCTTCTTCTTTGAAATGATAGGCAGTCTTTTAAGTTCTGCACATCATCTATAATTGAGCACCAACTCAATGTGAGGCTACTACCTATGTTTTACAAGCTCCAACTTGTTTGATAGCACCAACTTTATGGTTTCTCTAGCACCAACTCCCTGAGTGTTCCAGCACCAACTGGATGGAAGCAACAACTTCCAGTTACACAGGCTCCAACCTGTATAACAGAGAACACTTGTTCTCCCTTGCACCACCCTGCCACCCTATTTTTTCTAGATACAACCAGATGGAAGCTACAACTCCCTGTGTTCAAGCACCCACTTGAACCTCTGAGGACAACAGTCCTCCCTAGCACCACCCTACCTCCTTGGTTATAAATAAATGATTGAATAACCAACAACACAGATAAATCGATTCTTACCACTTCTTCTCTATTCTGTAAATCTAGTCTACTTCTGACTGTTCTACAATTCTTCTCTTCCTCTGTCTGTTCTACAATTCTGCTCTGCTTCAAGTTGTTCTACAATTCTCCTCTTGCTTCCGTCTATTCCTCATCTATTACTCATCTCTGATTTTTATCTCACACTACACATATTATCGGTCTCACACTGTGCATACTGTAATTTTCCCTTTCTTACAGTTCAACTCATTTTTCATTCAGAACGACCAACTTTGCATAGTCGTCTCATATCTTATTTTATTCACACATGCCTCAGCAACTGAATCGCTAACCGATCAAGAATCATGAATCAGTTTTTCTAACTGAATCGTAACTGATCAATTAATTGTGAGGTGAAACAGTAGCCCTCCGATCATATTCAAATTCACCTGCACTATTGGATTACAAGAAACAAAATGTCTTTCGCATTTCGTATTTCGGCAATTCGTGATTTCGCATGTCACGAATTCCTGTTGCGAATCATCTCGACTCTCCAAGTCACGATCCCCGAAATGGATCCAGATCAATGGTCCACAAAACTTCATAATCCGATCCCTTCTTTTCCTAATCGAACGGTTGATGGGATTTCGACATTTTTCCCTTCGAGTCTTCGTGACTCACAATAGTCCCTTTCAGAATTTTGCGATTTTGCATGTCGCGAATTCATGAAACTCCATGTTGCGATCCCCAAAAATCCATGTCGCAATTTCGAATTTCAGCATTTCGCGATTTCGACAATTCTTGTGATGAGATATATCTTGACGCTCCATGTCGCAATCCCTAAAACTCCGAAACTCCATGTCACAATTTCGCATTTCGGCATTTCGCGATTTTTGTGGTGAAGTGTTTCGACACTCCAACTCCCAGTAACCGAAACCTACACCAAAAGGTGTTTTTTGAATTTTGGCATTTCATCATTCCCGTGGTGAAGTGTTTTGACACTCCAACTCCTGGTATCCGGAACTCCGAAATGGATTTATTTCCCGGTCTGCGAAACTCTTTTTTGATGTGCCTGTTTTGGGATTTTGGCATTTTGAATTTCACGACTTAGGGACTCCTGTGATGAAGAGTCTCGACTCTTGACTCCTCCAATTCCCGGTATCCAGAACTCCGAAATGGAGTTATTTCCTGGTCTGCGAAACTCTTTGTTGATGTGTCTGTTTCGTGATTTCATCGTTTCGCATTTCGCAACTTCGGGACTCCTGTGATGAAGAGTCTCGACTCTTGACTCCTCCAACTCCCAGTATCTGAAACTCCGATTTCTCGGTCTGCGAAACTATGAAATGGAGTCTTTGACATGCTCTAATCTATCGCATTTTGGGATTTTCTGCCGTGAGTTGCTTCCTTGACTCCTGGAGTTTACGGTTCTGATCTTGCCATGCAATCATCGTTGCGTTGTTGGTATTGCCACTTTCTCTTGTTCATCATCGTCGGGTTGAGCTTTCCATCAATGACAAACAAATACTTTGCCTTCTATCTGCCCATAATAAATATGCCAACAGGATTACTAAGAGGGGGGGTGAATCAGTAATAGATAAATTTAATCCTTTTTAACCATAAAATGCAAGTGTTATATCAATGTAGCATTATAATCCAATAGTTGCAGAGTAAATAAATAATGAAATAATGAGAAATCATACACATACACAGTACACCAATGTTTTTACGCGGAAACCCAAAGTGGGAGAAAACCGCAAAATGATTTTTCTCATATGTCTTTAAGAATTACATTCATTGGAAGCACCAAATTCCTTTGTTTTCCAGATGCAACTGGAAGGAGGCTCCAACCCCAAAATTTATTAGGATATAACCTAGGGGAAGCTCCAACTCCCCAATTCTCTAGCTACAACTAGAAGGAGGATACAACCCCCTATGTTCTTCGGCTACAACCGGAAGGTGGCTGCAACCACCTGTCCTTTCCCCATCCAATTGCCCTGAAATATAAGTAGAATGATGGAACAACTATCACACTATCACTGTGAGATATAGTGTTGTAAATTTGTACCAATCAACCTGCACCAAACAACATCTAACAACCTGCACTAATAACCTATGCCAACATGTACCATACATCAACTTGTACCTTAACCTGTACCATCAACAATGCATCAACCATGCACAAAACATGTACCAATCATGCATCAAATACAAATAAAATATGACTCATCAAGGTGTACCAACATCATCAACTATACACCTCATGTATGTGCCAACTCATCAACTACTTGTCTCAACCATGTACCCAACATGTAACTCAACCAAAAAACCTCATCAATTTCAACATCCAAATCTGATTTGTAACTCTGTAATAGACCTCGTGTATATGATCACATACCTGCAAACCTTCCTTAACTTTAACAATAAGAGACTAGAATTTTCATCAAACTTTACTTTAGTCTCACATGACTAATTTTGGATTAGTAAACAACCTTAACTTGAAATAATAATAACTATGTATCTGTAATGAATAAAGATCTGAAAATAGTACACATTGTTCTTCACTGTCTTGTATGCAATTCCTTTAGGTTTCACTTCTTGTAACCTCTCAGAAAAGGAGTTATAGCGAAAATGGCATACATTGTTGAATTCTGGCTTATTGTAGAGAACGAACTTGTAGAGAAAGCCCCACACAGAACATTTGTTGTATGGATCTAAAAATTGTACACATAATACTACAGACTGTACTATAACCAACACATTTTTTCTTACTGAATTTGGATCTGTTATGAAGAATTTATGACATTTTTACCCGAAACACTTGTTTTAGACTAGTTTCAGGACTATCCACAAACCCTATTTTCCACAGAGTGTAACTCCAAAAAATACAACGAACCACAAGCTGAAATTTTTATCACAACTACTTCGATATGTTTCCTCAACGGCCTCAATATTTCTTGGTCTGAATCATTCTAGAAAAAATGTTATTGCGAAAATGGTGAGATGACATGTAAATAACATACCTTAGAAAGCATCATCAAAAGAATTTATCTTCCCTTGAATTTCGGCCTTCTTTAATTCACCTTCCCTCTGAAATTTGCCTTAGATATCCTTTGGTTAACTCAGTCACTTGTATATATTCAATATTCTCAAGAGTAATTAAATGAGAGACCCTTGCCTCTTATTTATACTTTTATGCAGCTTCCTCAGGGGGTTACCTTCTAACCATCTTAAACCACTTTCCTTATTTTGGCTAACCCACTTCTAACCACTTGTCCACTTCTAACCACTTGTCCACTTAGTAATTTCTCCATTAACTTTATTATTTAAATATTTTCTTTTGTATCCACTTTGAATTATAGTAGACTCATCACTTCACTTTATGTTTTACATTCTAACCATCTTAAACAACTTTCCTTATTTTAGGGCTAACCCACTTCTAACCACTTGTCCACTTAGTAATTTGTCCATTAACTTTATTATTTAAATAATTTATTTTGTATCCACTTTGACTTATAGTACACTCATAAATTCACTTTATTATTTAAATAATTTCCTCTTTGCAACCACTTTGACTACTTTGACCTTTTGGGGTTTCTAGATGACTCATGAGGGTTCTCCAACTTCACATGGCCATAACTCTCTAACCGTGAGGAGTTATGTGACGTTCCACATACAACCAGAAATGGCATGACATGTATTATCCATCTAGAATAGTCTTACCTTAAAATATATTAAAACTCATACCATTATACATAAA
>SNQJ01S0162412.1:2283-21460 GCA_010110895.2 Picea sitchensis
AATAGTGACTGCTAACAATAAACATAAAGCATCAGTGCCGATTCACACAAATATTTGTTTTGGGGGGATAAGAGCATCAATGGAAATTCTAATAGAATGGACATACCTTCCAATCTCTTATTAGAAACAACTTTCAATGAAACCGTATCTTCATCTTTGAGCCAATTAACGTGTTGTCATGATAGTCGGCCATGTTCATCTTTTAGAACCTATAGTGTTGTCAATTCTCAAGTCCAGAAAGTTCTATCCTTAGTAAGAACATCTCCATTTGCTTTCTATTCTTACATAATTTCCTTAGTAGCACTAACACCCCCAATTCTGCCACTCTGTTAACGTCCTTCAAACAATTGATGAACTTGCAATGAAATCTACTACATTTTATGGGAGAAATGTAGTCGAGTGCGAAGTCTACATTCTGCTTGAAGATTTCAGGTTGGCATTATTATGTATTCAAAGATGCAGATTGCAGACGAGCCCTTAAAATAGCAACAAAACACGAACTTGAAGCATTCAAAATTTGCTGAGGTGAACTGCCCTCCACCGGGCTTAAATCGAAGCTTGAACAAGGTCAATTCGTATTGCAGACTTCTTTCCTGATCTTCCACCCAAAGCGGTTGTTGATCGTAATGTAATACACTTTACTCGGACCGAGTTCAAGGTTAAAGACGAAGAAGAGCCCGCCTATATGGAGACTGGGCTTAGCAATTCTGAAAGTAAAGGCCATCTGATATCTTAGCAACGGAGAGTTTATCACCATTAAACCGACAATGGCTTCATATGTGCTATATTTTATCGCATCACGTCCTCTCTTCGATTGTAGAGGTTATTCTTTTTAGGCGTATCCAATTATATGGAAGAACAGGAAAGATCCCAACGAAATTTTGAACAGACAAGCCGCTTCCTCAAACGATAAATTAATTAGCAGGAATGGTAGGTGGTGAATTGAAGGCGGGCTTTGGATTTGGATGGATGTGGATGATGGGCGTGTATATGGATGGTGTTATATGGGCAGGAGGGCATGGGCGTGGATGATGTATGGATGGTGGTATATGGGCGGAGGTGGTAGAGGGGATGGGGCATATGGACGGGTAGGCGGCCGGAGGGCAGAGATGATGGACGACAGGAGTCGGGACGCCGTGAAAGGATGGTCGGCAAAGGTCGGTTTCGTTTGTGGTTTAGCTTACGCCGAAGAAAAGTAGGTTTCACATCACTAATCATATTTATAACTTCAAGTTAAATTTTATTTTAAAAAAATTTAAATAATTGTTTGTCTATAGCACGTGAATGTTGGCGATATAATGTCGGTAATTGAAAGATGTTATTATAATATCATTGCATGCAATGAATATTGTTTTGATAATGGGATTGTGTATTTTTCTCAGGAAGGAACTCAAGGTTGACCCCACCTTGGGGTTTTTTCTAAAACTAAATGTTAGGGGCCAATATCCATAATGGCATTGTACATAGTTACTCAAATCTTGAATATAAATATCCTTTATTATGGACAACTCACTAATTAACTTGTAAGTTTAGATGATTACTTAGTAATTGAAAATTTAAAGTTGAGAGTAAAGGTTACACTTCAATAAATAGAGTTCTATTGAATATTATAATAATTTTTAAAAATAAAATAATTTTTTAAATATTAAGATTAATCCTTTGGATGGGGTGTCACTCTGACAGATCTTGCATGATCCATCCATATACACTTGTCACCTCTTGGCCTTCTTCTTATACCCTGAGGTTGATGGATGTTATCGCTTATTTAACACTTTTCATATCGTTCTTGTAGTCCTTACCTCACCTGGATTTGGTTATGGATCTCGTCTGTGGGAAGGAGGTGGGCTTAGATATGGGTAAGTACAGAGAATTGATGGTTGAAGCTCAGGTCTTGATGGCTCTTATAGGAACCTGCATCTCCAGCGGTTGTTTATTGAGGCTTGGATATACTCTACACTTTGCTCCTTCATCCCTTTGGTTTCTAATCCCTACCTAGTAGCCTCCCTTTCTCCTTGCTTGGCCCATTCTTTGTGAGCTTTGTTCAGGTTACATGCCTCGGGAATGAGGCAAACCGTGAAGTGCTAGTTGAAGTTCTTCTGGTCTCAAAGGTTGATGTCATAGTGTGTCTTTGTTGCATGATGTTTTTTGCAGTGGCCCTTTGTGTTTGTCTCCTTCAGTAATGGATTGTGGCTATTATGTTCCTAAGAGTGTTGTTGAGGAGGAAAAGCCAAAATTTAACCCTCCATCATCCTCTGTCTTGATTCCTCACAGTCCCAAAATTGGTGATGCTTCCAACTCAAAGGCGAAGTCTCCTCCTCTAATCAGGTTCACATACAACTAACATCATCTCATCTTAGAGCTTCGAAGGGACAATGATGAATAAAAATTCAGGCATGAATTGATGGGAAAAAAGCTTGAATGTCTCTTGGACTCTGGCTCATAAGATTAGCATCAGAGGCACAACTAGGAGAACTTGCTTCAATCAGTTATGATTCCAAAATGGCTTGACTCCTCCAGGAATGCTTTTCCTAGAAACTATAAAATCAAATAATTTTTATGGTCTGTATTGTTTTGATTTTCCTAGTTTCAACATGGATAGCAAATTTACAGGGTCCTCTAATTTTGTATTTTCATAATCTAAGCCCTGCTCATTATAGTCCAAGTTCTATAATGGTGACTTTTAATAGTTTACTAGACATATTCTTTTGGAACTTTAATACTTGGTGGTGGGACTGGTTTTCTTTGTTGCTCATCATAGTCCAAGTTATATAATGATGACTTTTTATAGTCTACTAGACATAGTATTTTGGAACTTTAATAGTTGGTTGTGGGATTTGTTTCCTTTATTGACCGCCTCAGCACCAATGTCACGAATATATGTTGTAATTTCTGATTTTGAAAAATAATATAAACTTTTATTGACATAAATGATAACATTATATCCAAAATTTAGCTTAAGATCTTCCTTCCACCAATCATATTAGGAATAATATTTTAAATGTGATATTAATGGATCAATGCAAAGGGAACGAGATAGAAAATAGGAGGAGCATATTTTCTGACGACCTCTGTTTTTGTAGGTTTACAGGGTGTTACAACAAGTCTCCCTCCTACAAGAAAGTAGTGATTGATAGAGGGAAAGTCCCATGGAGAGGAGGATTCAAGGCCCCACTATTGGGGACATCAAGATCGGTGTCAGAAAACCAAGCGAGGACAAGCACAAAAAAAGAGAAAAATCAATAGAGGAGAACAAAGATACCCAAGGCAAGGCGATAGACCCATCACTTCCAAATGGGGTTGGAGGGAGAGACCCATGCAAACCAAAAACGACTTTGATCCCAAAATTTGTACTATAAGATTCACACACTCAATAATATAGAGATTAGATGAGGGTGCATGCCCTGATCTGCAAGTTTAAGGGATTATGGCCCACCAAAAAAATCCTACGAAGTTGGATAAAATATCATTGGAAACCAAGCAGGGAGGTGGATCTACACCAAGGATCAAAAGGATTTTTTACAGTTGTCTTTATTAACCTAGAAGACAAAGACAAGGTGTTTGAACGAGGGCCCTATTTTCATGCCTCAGTTGGACTATATATGAGACCTTGGAAGGAAAAAATTTCCCCAGAAAATGAGACCTTTAAGTGCATTTCAGTCTGGAGCAGACTTTATTCCATACTGTTGGACTATTGGCTACCATCCACCTTCAAGGAAATAGGAAATAAGATGGGAAAATTTGTCAAGGATTCATATGCAACTTTAAAGGGAAAGTATACCTCATTTGCAAGAATCTATATTGAGATGGATGTCTCGAGGCCACTACCGAAAGCAATATGTTTGGAATCTAGGGATGAGGAATGGATCCAAAATATATATTATGAACAGACTCCATTTAGATGTATGAGATGTCATGAACATGGGAATTTATTCAAGGAAATCTCGTTAAACAAAAAGACAGATCAAGATAAAACAAAATAACCCCAGGACGAGGAAGGATTTTTTCGGCCAAATGACAAAGGTAAAGGAAATAGATGATAAAGAAAACCCTCCACATATGGTAACCCTGAATCAAAGAATATCTTTGAAGGTCTCGTGAAGAACCAAACCCAGGATGGCGAAATGGGACTGGAGACGAAAGGGGAAAGGGAGCTCGGTGAGAAGGAGGCAAATAAGGAAAAGGAGAATCAACAATCTCAAAACACCACCAATAATTACAAAGGATCAACATGAGATAGAAACCTGGACACAAATACTCCAATGCAAGAGAGGGATGGCGATTATGAAATGACACCAAGTGAGGTCAGGACATAGGATCCAGATCTACGCGACATCATGGAAAGGGAAGGGATTGACCTTCATAAAATTTTGGACCAATGGAAAAAACAAGGAATGAACACCATTCATTTAGATCAATTGGATCATATTCAATATCACTTCCTAATGAGGGAGGAATAAAAATCTAGAGGAATCAAATGCATGCAATGAGGAGATAGGAAACCTGGGTATCAAAACGGGTGACATCCAAAAACCACAATTGCCAAAGAAATCCAAAAGAAAGAAGGGGAGAAAATCCAACAACGTGGCACTGCAGGCACTAGGAGTGCTTCTAATAAATTATGGTAAGATCAAAAATTTGTTCCTTGTCTCTCCCCCTCATGGTTTAAAACGAAGGTTATTACTTGGAATATAAGAGGCTTGAATAGCCTCGAGAAACAAAATATTCTAAAAAATATGCTAAAAATGGAAAAACCGGATATTTGTTTTATATAGGAAACCAAATGTACAATCGAAAAGATGGCACAAATAAGTAAGAAAAGTTGGAATATTACATTTTTTTAGATATTGATAGTAAAAATTCGGTCGGGAGCATTCTCACCCCATGGACCCACAAAAAATAGACCTGATCTCGACAAAATCGACAAGGCATTATTTATTAGTAATTGTGCAAGTTATAGGGAATCCATATAATTTTATGTGCACCAATGTATATCGACCTCAACTGATGGAAGATAAGAAAAAAATGATAACAGATTTATAAAACCTTAGAGAGTGAAATATGAACCCTCACTGGATTTTAGCAGGTGATTTTAATATAATTGGCACCCTGGTTAAGAAAAAAGGGGGAGTCCGAAGATTGGATAGAGATGTTGAGGTCTTTTTTTTTTTTTAACTAAAACGGTTATGTATTTTATTAAATGGGAAATCCAGCTGGTCGAAGCCTTACATCCTTCGCAAAACCATCTACAATCTTTTGCACGCTGCTGTCCTTTTAAAGGAATACAAATTTTGATTGGGTCTCCATCATTTATGCATAGTTCTCCTTGGGCCAAAAGGAAGCCTTTATTGGCTAAAATATTTGCTTCTTTGTTTGAATCCCTGAGTATGTGGTAACAGTTGAAGGAGTAATGGGATTTTTACCTGGAATAACAAAATATCTTTGCATCACCAAGTAGCCTCGAGATTAGACAAATTTTTAATATCACAGTCAATCATAATACAAGGTATAGATATGGAAGGAAACATCCTTCCTTAGGGAGGCTCAGACCATTGGCCAGTTCTGTTGGAGGAAAAATTTAATGGAAACCAAAAAAACAAGCCTTTCCGTTTTGAGAGATTTTGGATTGAGTACCTAACCTTCAAGGAGAATATCAAGCTTTGGTGGAAAGAGGACATCCAGGTACAGGGGAAAAAAATGTATAGATTTCAAGGTATACTAAAACATATAAAGAAAACATTAAAGCAATGGAATCAATAAGTCTTCGGGAACATTGATCAAGCAAAAAAGATGTCGAAGAAAAAATGGGTCGGATTCAGGAACTATGTATTCAAGAAGGCTATAATGAGGAGAGGGAAAAGGAGGAGAGCCATTTGCATCAGGAATGGGAGAAAAAATGTAAGCAAGAGGAAATTATTTGGCAACAGAAATCTAGAGTGCAGTGGTTAAAGGAAGGGGATAAAAACACGAAGTTCTTCCACAAGTCGACAATAGCTCGAAGAACTAATAATAGAATCTTGAAAATTTGAGATCATGAAGGAATAGAGAGAGAATCCCATCAGGAAATCGAAAAATCTCTAGTTAATCACTTTCAGGACATAGAAAGAGAACCAAACCTAGACCGTCAGATGTAATCCAAAGAATTGTGAGGCATATTCCTAGATTGGTAACAAAGGAGAAAAAGTGGTGTATAAGATTATCTCAAAAGTGATAGAAAATAGACTGAAACCCCTCCTCCCCATACTAATCTCAAGGGAACAATCCAGCTTTGTGGAAGGTAGGAAAATTCTGGACAACATTATTCAAGCTCATGAAATAGTCCACACTCTGAAAAGTAGGAAAAAAATTGGCATGATAATACAACTGGATTTCGCCAAAGCTTATGACAAACGAAGCTGGCATTATATGGAAAAAACAATGGAAGCCTATGGCTTTGATAATCATTGGATACAATGGGTAATGACCCTGGTGTTCATGATAAGTTTTCCATACTAGTCAATGGAGCCCCAACCAAACCTCTATACCCTTCCCAGGGCCTCAAACAAGGGGATCCTTTATCCCCCTTCCTGTTTATTCTTATGATGGAAGGGTTGAGTCTAACTATAAAAGTTGCAACCGAAGAAGGAACTATAAAAGGTCTCCAACTGTATGAAGACTATCCCACAACCACTCATCAACAATTTTTGGATGACACAATGCTACATGGAATTCCAACAGTCTCAGAGGAAATAACTTATAAGGAAATCTTAGTTAATTTTGGAGAAGCCTCGGGTACTGAAATAAATCACTCAAAATCTATGATTTACTTCTTCAACACAAACATTGCAGTTCAAAGGAACCTTTCCAGTGTCTTGGGATTTGATAGAAATACCCTCCGGACAAAGTATTTGGGAGTACCCCTAACGGATAAGGCAAGTAAGAATACAACCTGGGAAGGTATAATAACCAGGCTGCAAGACAGTGTCAAAATATGGACCTACCGAACCCTAAATTTTGCAGGACATCTAATCCTCACAAAGGAAAATTTACAAGCTATCCCATCTTATTCACTATCAGTTTTTCCATCCCCAAAAGGAATTTTACAAATAATTAGATCAATACAGAGGAATTTCTTGTGGAGAGGAGCAGAGGATAAGAAGAAATAGGCTTTGGTAGTCTGGGAGAAATTATGTTAGGCCAAAAAACAAAGGTGGACTTGGTTTGCAAGACCCACAAATGACAAATGATGTTTACGGGGCACAAATTTGGTGGAGATGGGTCAAATACAACTCATTTCTGTGGGCCAACCTATGCAAAGAAAAATACACCCCAAGCAAAATAAAATACCTTATCTAATTCACAGGTACATGAGATGGATCGACCATCTAGAATTTAGCTTGGAGTAATAAAAATTGGATTCAGAATCATAGTTTCTGGGAAATTAAGAATGGTCAAATAGTGAGATTCTGGGAAGATGCTTGGCAGCAGGAACCCATGATGGAAAACCAAGAAAGAGAAGGAATTAAACAAGAGTTTCTAGGGAAAGGCAAAATAAAAGTAGGTCAGTATTGGAAACAAAGGGACAATATCTCAAAATGGAGAACTTGGGACAACATCCAAACTCAAGATAGAAATCGAGATTCCTAGCTGGTTAAAGATATAGAAGAGGAGATAGGAAAAATAAATATTATGATCTCGGACGAGGAGGACCAACTACGCTCGGGCATGAAATATGGTTGAGAATTTACCCTGAAAGAATCTCGTCACTATATTGTGGGTTATGGACAGAGGAAAACACAACCTCAATGGGAACGACTATGGAACCTCCCACAATGGACGAAGATAAAAAAAATTTAAATGGTTGATCCTACACAATAAAATTATGACGTGGGAAAACCTTGTTAAAATAAGCATGAATGGACCCTCAATATGCCACCTCTACGAAGCCCAGGAGGAGACAACAGACCATCTATTGGACGATTTCTCCTACACAACGAATGTTTGGGGTTGGGTAGATATAATGTATCGACATACGGATAAAGTTAAGGGGGATACCATATCAACATTGGGGAATTGGAGGGAATATTATAGTGAAAATGAAATGATTAACTTAAGCTAGGGATTAACTCCGGGGATGGTCATTTGGGCAATTTGGAAGGAAATAAATAAGAGAATCTTCAAGCATGAATCCCTTCCTATCACCAAGGTGGTGGATTCTATCAAAAAACAGATTAGGGAGACATTTCTGAGCATAAACATTCCTCCTCCAAAAAACCACATGTCTTCTCAAGACCTAAGTATATTGCACATGTTAGAGATGAAAGATTGGAGTTTCAACATACATGCTCCTTGTGACCACCATATCCAGAACGAAGAAAAGGTTTGGACCTCACCTTAGGCGGGATTCCTGAAACCAAATTTTGATAGAGCATCCAAAGGTAATCCTGGAAAGGCAGGCACGGGAGGAGTGATCGAAGACAACGGTAGGAAAATCGTTCACCTTTATGCAGTAAGCATTGGTAACACAACAAATAATGCAGTTGAGTTTAGAGCATTGGAACAGGGGTTGGAGATTATGATAAGAGAGGACCATGTAAATGTCACACTTGAGGGAGACTCGGCTCTGGTAATAAGGACAATGAAAAGAATACAATGTGGAACCATCATTAGCAAGGTAATAAAACACTGAACCATCACTGGCAAGGTAATAAAACTCAAATCTTCCAAAGAATTCAGAAGCACCTGCAAACTCTATTTACTGTTGAATTCATATGGGTAATAAGGTCGGAAAATGATTTAGTGGACAGGTTAGCCAACGAGGGACTGAACCGGGATGGAAATTTACTGGATGATGCATGGACACGAATTCTAGTGGGACAACTTAGATATGATTGTGAACACCTGGCAACACAAGATCAATGTGGCAGCTACCGGGATGACAGTCACATCGACGGGAATGAGTGTCACGCAGGACTGGCATGGGACCTAGAGGAATTATGAGTAACTAACTACTTGGCTTTCATATCTCATGCAACGATTGGACATGAAGGGGAAGGTAAGGGAACTAGTGGTAGAAGCCAACATGGAGTTTAAAGAGGGCAGTTTGGGAGTTAGTTTAGTATGAATCCATAATAATCATGAGCATAAGAGGAGAGTAAATATGGAGGATAGCTCAGTGAGGAACTCATTGCCACGGGTAAGGATTGTACCAAAAAATCCTAGATGCAGAGCCCACTTTAGGGGAAGAGACAGACGAAGAGACAAAGGACAGATAATGGCACGAGGTGCCACGCCTGGTTCATAGTGCATCTGTAGTCACCACCTTAAGGGAGGTTCATTAGGTGACACCAACAATCATGCCAGAGGATTTTATATGTCAAGTATTGAATGGTTTACCCACACCTCGTAGGGATTTTCCTTTTACTGTGGCTCTAGATATTGTTTTCTTTCGTTAAGGGGGCGGTGCAGTGGTTTGAACAAGGAGAGAGTCAGAGGCCAAGAGGTAGGAAAGGATAGTAAGATGGAACAAATGAAATGCACCACGATAAAAGGCAGTTCACTTGGGGACTCCAAACTAGAAAGCTCACGAAAAAAAACTAGGATTGAGAACGCGACAAGGGATGTTGCAAGGATGTATCAAGACACTATGCCATAGAAAGGAGAATAAGTTGTGGAAAATTGGGAGGAGGATCTTAAGGTTGAACATGAAAGCAAGGAAAAAAACAAGATAGATTAGGAGGTGGAATGGATAATAGATACGAGGACTACTCGTACCTGAGATACCCTCTATGACAAAACTCTTGAGATGGTGTGGCACACAAAGATGTTGATTAGAAAAGTAAAGGCAAATCGAGAGGAGAATATCAAGGAGGAATAGCGTGAGATGAAGACAATGTTGGAAGATATCCAGTGTCGCGTTAGTGGGTTGGAGACCATAGTAAAGCTGCTAGTAGAAATTGAGAAAAACCAGCAGAGCAAGCATGAGAGACTGGTAGCACAGTTCCACCTGTACCTGAGATATGTCCACCATATGGACATAACACCTGTGGATGGCCATGGCGCACCAAATCAGATTGGATAGGTCCGGGTAGAATCCCCCAACGAAGATAACAAAAATCAAGTGGGAGGAACGACAGATCATCCCCAATTTCTCTAGCTTAGTTGTTTTTTATATCAAATCTTAGGCAACGCTAACCAGGTGTTAGTAGTTATAGTCAGCTAGGTACTATTAGTTTTTTTTAGAAGGTTTTTATTCTCCCCTCTTTTGAAAGGGGTTTTTAGTCAAGTCTCAAATGTTTGATTTTAAGGTTCATAAGACTCTTAGAAGTTTAAGTTTTATTTTTCTCAAGACTAGCAGACTTCTTAGTCTCTAATCTTCATAAACACTGGGCAAAACAGTGAAGCTAATACAGTTAAGGCTTAATAAATTAAAGTGAAAAATTATAATAGTTTATATTAATATTAAAAAAAACAAATATGTATTAGTTTAATGGGTAATTTTTTTTATGTTAAGTATACATAGGTTTTTCAAGTCACGAGTTCAAACCTCATCTTATCTGGAGGCCATGCTTGTGGGCGATGAGGTTCTCCCTAGGGGTTATAAAGCAACCGGTGGAATTCGACCCTGTGTCACGCGAGCCAGATACCTCCGTCGTTACTGATTCCCCTAGATACAAAAAAAAAGTATACATAGGTTTTTGGACCAAATTTTATAAGGTCATTTAGGGTTACTAGATGCCTATGCAACGAGTGATTTATTCACCTTCGATCCATAAATTTTGAGAAAGAAGGGAGAGAGATCCATGAGAGCTAAAATGGTACCAATGCCCCTAGTCTTTGCTTTGGTATGTAAGGTTGGGGTAAGATTATTTTTACACAAACCAAATTAAAACTAAGAAATTAGGAGATATTGTGTTTTCTTGATATAAGAAGGTTGTGGCAACTCTTTTTCACTCTTTTAATTTGGATATTAATAATTCCATGTTCCTAAGTATCATTACTTTGTTTTTTTTTTCTCTAGGAGAAAATATTAAAAAATAAAAATTGTAAATTTCTATCCTATATCGAAACACTACATTCAAAAAAGGCTTGAAACAACATTCAAAACACTAACTATAGGCATGAACCTTCTTTATCTACCTTTTTAAAACCAGAGGCATGCAAGAACTCTACAATGTTTCAATAGACACTTCCTCGTATATAATCTAACCTTGTTAAAAAAGGATTACTAATGAAAATAGGAGATCTAGGATATCGATAAACTACTCTTAGAAAAATGTAAGTTAAACAGTCCATACATCAACAATCTTCCCAAACATAGTGACAAGAAGAAACTTAAGTAAATAAGACGATACAACCATAAACTAATCCAATTCTAATCAAAATAATAAGTAAAGATGACTCAATCACCAAAGTCTATCATAGGGATTTTAGTAATTGTAACTCAGTCCAATGACTCCATAAGAAACCTTGAATTGACTGCTAATTGCAATCCATCTTTTGACAAAACATCAACCACTAAATTGAGTTCTCTATAAACATGGAGATAGGAAATGTGGGAGAACACTATGTCCATCCTTTTCACCTAATCTAGAAAATGTTGTAGAGTCAAATTACTCATCGTGTAGTTGTCAGTCATCCAACTTAATATCATTGTTGATTCACCAAGAACCAACGTGTTAGGAACACCTTTATCTATTGCTAATTTCAATGAGTGCTTCAACACCATTAATTAAATGTAATTATTGGATCCCTCCCCCAACCCTGCCTTAAAATTTATAAATTGATAATTGTTCAAAACTGAGGAACTACCAGCTCCGCAAACAACTTCCTACCCTTTCCTAGCACCATCAAAATACGCCAAACCCTTGTCTTATCAATCTGGGGATGTATTAGAATCTTAGGATTTTGTATCTTTGAAAGTTTTTTAAACCTTTCCAACATTGATACAATTTGAGAAAAAACATTGAAAAAAATGACAGATACATATCTTGAAATATATCAATGTTTCTAGCTAGCAGAATACCCCAAGATACCACTAAGAGAATATCATGAAAATCTTTGAAATCCTACTTCTGAAAATTCTAGTTCTTCAAATATTCATTAACTATTTTCCTAGCCATCCTCCCTTAAAACATGTCATCTCATCCATGTCTTCTCATACCTTTCCCGCATAAGGACAACTAATTAACAAGTGTTTTATAGTTTCTAAAGCTTTTTTTCACAAAGTACAATGCCCGAGACCATGTAGACATCTTTTCTTAGAACTTTCGATATTAATACTTTATTCCTTAACTCAAGCGACATATACACTTTTACTTTTGAATTCACAAATTATGAGTTATTTATTACTTAAAGGGAATTATTAGTAAAAAATGAAGCGAGGGTTGAAAATCCTTAATCATGTTGGAATAAAAAAAATCAAAGGTTTGGTGAAAAGGTTACAAGAATAATTCAACACAACTCCAAATTTAGGGGTTAATGTGCAACAACACCTTTTTTTAATAATATAGAAATTTCAATGATTGTTTTAGCGTAAGGATGAATAATAGTATCCTCTTGTCAAAACTTTCAAGAGTCGAAAATACAGGAATGTAGTCACATCAAAATTTGGGTTTGGCGAAAAGTTATTAAAATGACAAATCAATTAGTGAGATGAAATAGACTTATTTAGCATTGACTACTTAAAGTTTGAACTTATAGTTAGAACATTCAAGGCCTCATCGAAAACTCCACCTTACACCAACAAAGATCACAGTTCCCAACAACAACATTTCTAAAAGAGAAGTTGTATCCTTTTAGGAGTATAGCATAAGGGTTCATGTTGTCTAAATAACACTCATGCCAAAAGAGAAATGACTCATTAGATTAGAGGCAACAAGGCAATGTAGGGATAGTGGTGAGGATTAGAGGCAACAAAGCATTATAGAAAGGTAAGGTTATGGAAACTACACCGAAGTCGATGAAGACAAATTGTCACGACTCTTTATATATTGAGTTCCATAATTAATAATACATCAATAATAAATTTATAAAATAATTATGATCATGTTATCAATAAGAAATTTATAAAATAATTATGATCATCTAAAATCATGTCTTTTTCATCTATGATTTAAAGAATTTCCATCTCTCTCCAAAATATATTCTTAATTGATGAGACTAATAGAAATAGTCTAACGATATCATGTCGACTAATATATTGGTCCACATAGAGAAGATAAATAAAATAAAATGAGGGGATTTCTTCTAATATGCCATCGAAAATCACAATGTTGTACGAAGGGTTTTGACAGGATTGCATGGGATGAACGTAGACAAGGTGGGTCTTCAAGTGTGACGATTGGGGGAGAAAAAGAAAGTTAGGTTTCCCATCACTAGTCATTTGTTCAGCTAAATTTTGCGATGTTTCCCAGGCTTTAGTAAGTAGCTGCATTATTTTGTTGATGTTATTCTCTACAAGTGATCTAGAGCATGCAAGGAGGGTAGAGGATTCTTTCATCTTGGCTGCAGTGGTAGCAGGCACGAATTTTGCCAAAGGACTGGAAAATTCTGGGGTTGCAATGAAAGCCTGCTCATATTCGTTGAGGCGGTCTTTCAGATTAGCATTTTCTGTCTCAATTCCTCCAATGGAATCACAAAGAATTTCACTGGTTACCTGGTGAAATGAGGAGATTTGGGATGACCACATTTCCCTAAAGTTAATCTTTGTGCGAGATTTTCCTTTCCTGTTTGTTACATCTTTCTTTTCGATGACTATACTTTTAGATTGGCTGTCAAAAATAGCGCTCTAGATTACGAAGGATTCATCTACGTCAAAAATGTCGGTCTCAGATATTTCCATTGCGGATGACCCAATTTTCTGCATGTGCTCAGTTTCAATTTCAAGTTGCAGTTTTCCACTTTGAATTTCGAGTTCCTCCGCTTGCCCTGCATTGTTTTTTCTCTTCTTCGCTAGTGGATTTTTGTGAGAACTGTCAATATTTATGTGAGGAGGGTTCTTATCTCCTCCTCCGTTCGAAGATTTTTGGGTTTCTTTTTTAATGGGGTGGACCGTCGAAGCGATGCTCCGTGATGTCATGCTCTTGGGAGTGTTGGCGGGGACTGGGTAATCTTCTCACCGGATACTTTTCCATGTTGTCTGTAAAATTCAGTCGTGCTTTGCAATGTCTTTGCATTGCAATCGGCAGAAGCATGATTGTTGTCGACACTGTCCCTGTCTTGGGTCAGGTGTCTATGGATAAAATAAGTGTTAAAGCCAACAACCAGTAAATGTTCTTGAAAAATGCCATTAGGGTTGAACCCTTTTAGCCTTTCGACGTACGTTAGGTTCAATTTATTGAAATGGGTGGAAAACTCATCAATCTTGTTGATGTTTCTGCACACGAAGTCTCCGACTTTCCAAGGCAGAGGAATGAACTATTTTTTTTTCTTGTCATGGAAAAAATGAAACTAGTGGTTGTATTGCCTTGTTATTTCTGCAACAAACATCTTGTCTGTGATGTGGCATGGAAGGAAGGTAGGATTTTCCTTAGATCGAAAGACAATGAGGACACTGTGATTTTCCTCTTGCTCAAGTGTGCCCTTCCTATTCAAAAAATTGGTTGTGTGGCCAAACATTCGTGGACCATCCTTGCCTAATAGTAAATCTTTGAAAACTGAGACAAAGCCATTAAAAACTTCATAAAAAAAAATGGGAGGCCTTGTGCCTCCACAGGGCCTCGTACCAGAATGTTACTGGGTCGAATCCATAGTTTATTTTATTGGAAAGAGAAATTTTTGGAAACGGGCAGCAATGCACAATTGCGAAAATTAAGTAGGATTACATATAAAATTTATTCGATTCTTTGAATCGTGACAACCGGGAACATATCTCAATGGAAATTAGCTTCCCCCAATAGAAAATGTATTTTTCCTTGACTATGAAATACAAAATATAAATAATTATATGGGAAATGCTTGTCATGGATGCCTATCCCGTTATTCTTGTAAACAACCAAGTAATTTCCTGGAATGGATTTCTAAAGGAACTTACCTGCAACCTTGTGATATCTTCAGGAACTGTTGTTGGGTCTTCGAGGAAGTTGGCTAAGATGTGCATCTCGTTCTCATGTTTTTCTAGAAACTGCTTGCAATCTTGTCCTCTGAATGTCAATGTTGGCTTCAACAATTTTAACATCTCGCGAAAGACCTGAGGTGACAAAGAAACAGGAGAATGGTCGCGCAGTGGAATAATTCTTTGGTCTGGAATATATTTTTTGGCGCACCAAGAGACCACCTCTTTACAGTCAAAAACCTCAGGGACGCAGCCTGTAGGAGCGATTCCAGAGGTCCAAATCACTTCGTTCTGGGCAGAATGGGATGAATAGTAAAAGTATGCCTTGGACCACTAGAAGTTCTGGTCCTCGTGTGTGAACATATTTACTGTATCTCCACAAAACTGCTGTCAACATGTTGCCATAAGTCTACAAGAATGTTTGTTTTCTCCAAACAATGAATGAAATGAAAAGTTGGAAGGTATAATATAACCCTGCGCAAATTTTGGTCCAAAGCGTGTCAATGGGAGATGTCCTCGAGACTTTCGTTGATTAATGACAATTTGGACAACTGTTGCATGGTGCATTGTTAACATTAAAAACTAGTAATTGCATACATAGAAAATGCGAACATGGCAGATATTGCAATCACCGATTAAGCATTGTAGATTTATTGAGCCGCCCAACACGACAACGCGTGTTCGATATTTACAATTGGAAGGGACAAAATAACTCTCCACACATCTTGGTTTAATGTGTAATAATGGGAGATCTCCTCGAGCGTTTCGCCCATTAATGACAATGTTGATGGTTCCTGCATGGTCAATTGTTAGCATGAAAGGTTTCTAATTGCATAGTAAGAAGGTACGAAGGTCGCGGGCACGGGAAAAAAATAACTACAAAATAGGGTTGCAAGGTACAACCGTTGAAGGTGAGGGCACGAGGGTCAAATTGTATGTATCAGAACTTTTTGATTGCAATGCACTTAATAATGAAGAGGGTATGGTAGGATAGCCAGAAGGACAGGAAGTATGTGGGGATGGAAGGTAGCGAGAGATACTTTGAAACATTTGTGAGCCGTGGTAGAGTGAAGAGCGGACGATGTCGGAATCCGGTAGTCAATTTGTATATTGCGTTGGGTGCGATGCCACTTGTTTCGTACCTCTGTGTCCATTTTTCACTACCAAGAGCTAATTTAGTATTGAAAATAATTTTTTATATACTGTTAGATACTTCATAGGATTAGAATCCGTAAACAATGGCAATCTCAACCCCGCTAGCCCTGCATTCAATGTGTCAATTTGTATATCGCGAAACTAGGATCGTTGTTTGGAGGACACAGAATAATAGAAGTGCAATGTTGAGTCAGCCAGTTCACAGGTCCGCTTGTCAATTTGTATATCGAATAATTATGGGTGCTATTTGTAGGGCACACAACAATGGAGGCCAAATTTTGAGCCCGCCTGCCCGAGAACCCGCGATCCAAAATGTCGCTAGGTATGGAATGCGAAATCCATACATGTTATATAAGATATCATGTCCATACTTTGTAGTCCCATAATACACAGGAAGAAAAAAAGGGAAAAATGACGAAGTAGTTAGCAGTGGAATTGTAGATCACAAATTTTTTGAGTGGAAGATGTATATAACAGAACAAAAAGGAACAGAGTTCAATTGCGCCAACTCGGAAACTGCGGGCATAAAATTCACTAAGTATGAAAAGGAACAACGGACTATCCAATTCGCCACGTGAGGATATAGATGGAGATGAAATTGGCGCCAACCCAACAACCGTGGACATAAAATTGGCCAAGTATGGAAAGCAATAGCGGTCGGTTGGATTCGTCGTGTGATTATATAGATGGAGATAAATATATGTCAACCCGCCAATGCTAGGGTTGCACATTTCGTGAACCCAGACGTTCTATTTGTATCGCTGCGAACATTTGAATGCATAATCCGTAACACGGAAAAGAGGACGATGTCAGAATCCAGTAATCAATTTGTATTTGGTAGTCTAGTTATATACTTAGTCACGTCTCTATGATCGTGGATTCCAACGTTGGCATGTTGACATAGATTCATCTCCATCTATATCCTCTAATGGAGAATTGGACCACTCACTATTCCTTTTCATACTTAGTGAATTTTATGCCTGCGGTTGCCAAGTTGTTGCAATTCAACTCTTCTGCTTCTTGTTCCGTCATCTACATGTACCACTCAAAATTTATGTGATCTACAATTCCACTATGAACTTCTCCATCCTTTTTCCCTTATTTTATTCCCGTGTATTATGGGACTATAAAATATGGACATGATATTTTATAGAGAATGTACGGATTTCTCATTCCATGCCTAGCAACATTTTGGATCGCGGGTTCTTGGGCGGGCGGGCTCAAAATTGGGCCTCCATTGTTCTGTGCCCTACAAATAGCACCCCAAATTATGCAATATACAAATTGACAAGCGGACCTATGGACTGGCTGACTCAACATTGCACTTCTGTTGTTATGTGTCCTCTAAACATCGCTCCTAGTTTCACGATATAGAAATTGACACACGGAATGCAGGGCTGGTGGGGTGGAAATTGCCATTGTTTACGGATGCTAATCCCTATGAAGTATCTAATAGTATCTAAAAAAATATATTGAATACTAAATTAGCTCTTAGTAGTGACAACTGGACACAGAGGTACGAAACAGTTGGGATTGCACAAATTTTGAGTGGAAGATGTATATAACGGAAGAAAAAGGAACACAGTTCAATTGTGCCAACTCGGCAACCGCGAGCATAAAATTCACCAACTATGAAAAGGAACATCGGGTGGTCCAATTTTCCATGAAAAGATATAGATAGAGATGAAATTGGCGCCAACTCGACAACCGTGGACATAAAATTGGCTAAGTATGGAAAGCAACAGTGGTTGATCAGATTCTTTGTGTGATTATATAGATGGAGATAAAGATATGTCAACCCACCAACGCTGGGGTTGCACATTTTGTGAACCTGACAATAGGAGGATCCAAAAAAGGCTGTGAAGGTGTTTGTAGAAGATGCGAGGCCCCGACGTTCTAATTGTATCGTTCTGAACATTTGAATGCATAATCTATAACATGTAAGAGCGGACGATGTCAGAATATGGTAGTCAATTTGTATATTGCAACATTTTGGATCGCAGGTTCTCGGGCGGGCGAGCTCAAAATTGGGCCTCCATTGTTTCATGCCCTACAAATAGCACCCAAAATTCTATGATATACAAATTGAAAAGCAGAAATGTGGACTAGTGGAATCAACATTGCACTTCTATTGTTTTGTGGCCTCCAAACAACGCTCCCAGTTTCGCGATATAGAAATTGACACAAGAAATGTTGCACTGGCGGGGTGGAGATTGCCATTGTTTACGGATGCTAATCCCTATGAAGTATCTAAAAATATCTAAAAAATTATTTTGAATACTAAATTAGCTCTTAGTAGTGACAACTGGACACAAAGGTACGAAACAGTTGGGATTTCACAAAGTTTGAGTGGAAGATGTATATAACGGAACAAAAAGGAACAGAGTTCAATTGTGCCAACTCGGCAATGGCAGGCATAAAATTCACTAAGAATTAAAAGGAAAAACGGGTTGTCCAATTCGCCATGTGAGGATATAGATGCAGATGAAATTGGCGCCAACCTGGCAACCATGGACATAAAATTGGCCTAGTATGGAAAGCAACAACAGTCAGTCGGATTTGTTGTGTGATTATATAGATGGAGATAAAGATATGTCAACCCGCCAATGTTGGGGTTTCACATTTCGTGAACTGAGCAACAGGAGGATCCAAAACAGGCTGCGAAGGTGTCTGCAGAAGACGCGAGGCCCCGTCGTTCTAATTGTATCGCTCCCAATATTTGAATGCGTAATCTGTAACACAGAAGAGCAGAGGATGTCAGAATCCAATAGTCAATTTGTATACTGCGGAGGGTGAAATCCCAATTGTTTCGTACCTTTGTGTCCATTTGTCACTACTAAGAGTGATCCGGATTTATGTAGGAACACAATGAAATACATAAATACACATAAATGCAAAGATGCAGCGGAAATAAGACTTCATTTCATTAATAACAAATGACTGAAAAATGCTTACAGACAGAATGGAAATAAACTAGCTAGGGCGCTGGTA
>SNQJ01S0162414.1:3399-21459 GCA_010110895.2 Picea sitchensis
AATTTAATTTTCATTAATTTTTATAGGTACATGGATTTATCGGTATATATACCTTAAATAAAATAATTTTGTTATTTTAATTAATTAAAATAATAATAAAATAATTTTGTTATTTTATTTGGTTATTTTAATAAACAAAATAATAATTAAATATATATATAAGTGTGTGTATGTATGTATGTATGTATAATAAAATAAAAATAAATAAAATTAAATGGGATGGGGTAGGCAGCATGGAGCCTGCCCATGTGTCTCCTGCTCCCCACTCACCTAACCTAGCTCTCATCTCCCCATTCACAAACCCTAACCTACTCTCATCTCCTCTGTCATTTCGCCCCGACCGACCTCTACCCATTTTGGTCCTCAATCCCCCACATTTTGCGTCACAGGGTTTCGAACACTTAAGTCCTCGTTCATTGCAAAGCACGGGCAACTGACCAGGGGATCCGCATGAAAGCGTTGAATGGGAACCTCAAATGGGCATTGCAGATATTGTAGAGGAAGGTGATTGGCAGCGTGATGAGGAGATTGATAAGAAAGGTTCCTCGTTACTGTATGGGCACACCCTAGCTCCATGGCCAGCCTTCTGGAGGGAACGACCAAGGATGCCAGTCGGCCTACCTTTTATCGACACCTCTGCAACAATGTCCAATGAGGGTTTTAAAGTTGTGACCGAAGTTTCTTGGGTGTGTGTGGCTTTGCCCTACGACCCATAATGTCAACATGTCCGAGTGGCTAAGGATATAGACTCAAAATCTATAGGGATTTCCCTGCGGCCCACAATGGCCCAAGGCTTGTCGTCGATGACCTTCGCTTGGGCAAGTGGCCGTAATCATGAATGCGTAGGAGGAGGAAGGAGACGTGGACTTATGTAACTACTCTAGGTGCGGCTCTATTTCCATAAGGAGGTGGCCTAGAGCTTCCTCCCCTGGAGAATGTCCTAGAGGCCTTCCCCAAAAATCCAGGTGGCTATGGAATAGTTGATATCATACCTTCATTTAAGCTCATATGCTCTTCTGCATAACGAACACTTTCGACTACCTCAACCACTGATGATGGTTTACACATCCATACCATGGCCCTTATCTTAGGGTTTGACTCGTACACAAAATGTTATGCTTGCCATTGATCGGTATCCATGTATGAGACATACTTTACTAACTCCATGAACCCGATTTCGTACTCTTCCACAATTTTGTTTTCTTGAACTAGACCATGAAATGTTCCTACCTGTTGTTCCTCATAGTAAGCAGGAAAATATTTCCTCTGGAACCTTTCCTCAAAAAGCTCCCATGAGACAGTGTCTGGGGTAAGGTGCAACAACCTATCCATATTACCCCACCAGTTCAAGGCACTATCCCTCAACTAAAAAATCGTTATTTTCGCTTTTGACGTGGAAGCATGGTCTCTCAAGGCAAAACATCTCGTCATCCCTTCCAACCATGCCTCTGCACGTTCACTTGCACGTCCCCCGAAAAACTCTGGAATTTTGATTTTCTGTAGTTCTTTGATGATGTCCCCTAGTGGAGGCCCTCCCTATGAGTCCCTCGAAGTTTCATGGTTAGCCACTCCAGATGGTGGGGGTTCCATTTCCACATATGTTGACTAGTTCCCCTTTAACGTCTCATTAATAGCCTCTAAGGAGCGCAAAATGAGAGCTAATTCAGGTGATGGCGGTGGCGACACTGGCATTGGTGGTCCTTGTGATGATGTTCCCCAACCTTGATTTCCCTGATTTCTAACCATTCTAAATACAAAACCTACATTCAAATCGAATGTTTATTAAAGAAGAGTTAGGGCATTATAGGTTTTACTCAAACTTAAACTTGCAAGGATGAGGTTAGGCGTAAGTTTATTTATACTTGTCTGTAAACATACATTACTCCTATAAGGTAAGTAGCTAAGGGTCAGGGTCAAAAGCCTCTAAGCTTGGTAGCTTCGTCCAGGTAAGCTACTAATTCTTTCGCCTTGTTAGTTATGCTAGCACTATGGGGTACTCGTCAATGATCCTATATTACTTATTTAATCAAACGTTTAGTCCTTCCCTTAATCTCATTTAAGTCCTTAAAAAAATTGGAAGTAATTAATATAATACTAAGCTTATTCATTATGATTATAATCAACATTATAATAAAGCCCCCCCCCTTCTTTATTATATTATCTTTAATTTCATTTTCGTTAATTTTTATAGGTACATGGATTTATCTATAGGTATATATACCTTAAATAAAATAATTTTATTATTTTAATAAATAAAATAATAATTAATATATATGTGTATGTGTGTATTGTATGTATGTATGTATAATAAAATATAAAAAAATTAAATAATAAAAAAATTAAACGGGATGGGGTAGGCAGCGTGGAGCCTTGCATGAGGCCCATGTGTCTCCTGCTCCCCACACACCTAACCTAGCTCTCATCTCCCTATTCACAAATCCTAACCTACTCTCATCTCCTCTATCATTTCGCCCCGACCGACCTCTGCCCATTTTGGTCCTCAATCCCCCACATTCTACGTCACATGGATTCAAACACTCAAGTCCTTGTTCATTGAAAAGCACAGGCAACTGACTAGGGTATCCGTGTGAAAGCGTTGAATGGGAACCTCGAACGAGCATTGCAGATATTGTAGAGGAAGGTTCCTTGTTACCATATGGGCACACCCTGGCTCAATGGTCAACCTCTTGGAGGGAACGACCAAGGATGTCAATCGTCCCACCTTTTATCGATGCCTCTGCAACAATGTCCAATGAGGGTTTTAAAGTCACAACTGAAGTTTCTTGGGTGTGTGTGGCTTTGGCCTACGACCCACAATGTCAACATGTTCGAGTGGCTAAGGAGATAGACTTGAAATCTATGGGGCTTTGCCTGCGGCTCACAATGGCTTAAGGCTTGTAGTCAATGACCTTCGCTTGGGCGAGTGGCCATAATCTTGAACGCATGGGAGGAGGAAGGAGATGTCAACCTCCTCGACCATTCCCACTCCTCCTCTACTCTCCCCTTGCTCCTTGGCTCAGACATGGCAGCGTATAACTAGGGATGAACGTGCAACATGGATGCTCGACTAGTTGAGGGCGGTGGTGATGGTTTGGGTAAGGTTCAAATCATTTTTTATTTATTTTTATTTATTTATTTTTTATTTTTTATGCAGACACAGAGAGGGAACAAATATGAATATAATACGTATGCATGAACACCTAATAAAATGGGGAAGAGATGTCACTAAGAAATCATCGTTGCTTCGTCTTTGGCGTAGGACAGATAATTTGTTACATCAATCATATGTAAGTGTTTACTCATTCAATTCTTTTTTATAGATTATTTAATGAAAGTCGGGATCAATTCTTTTAGTCATCCTCATTTTCCATGAACATTACTATCTAAGAATAAACATGTAATAATGATTGTTTTCCAACATGGTCAGGTAATACCCTTGCGAGGAATTATGATGGATCTTAAGCACTATAATGATGGGGGTGATGTATTGGGTGTTATTCGTTTGATGAGTCTTCAAATTGTTGATATTGAAGGTTCTCTCTTGGAATGCATTTTGAGGAGGGTGGAGTTAGCAAAGATGGGATGCAGTTTGAGAAGGGCGAAGTTATCAAATATCTTATGGCTCTGTTGGATAGCGTGTCCATTCTCTTCCCTACCTTCCTGGGTTCCAATGAAAAAAATTTAAGACTTTTTACAGGTGTTGGGGAGTAAATTAAACTCATTGTGGCATGGGGAAGGCGAATCAGAGGTAAATAGAATTTGTTGTGTTAATACTTGAATGTTTCGTCACTATTAATATCGCACCACAACACCATTTGCATGAACATTTTGAATATTTGAATGCTTCGTCGTTATTAATATCGCACCAAAATGTGTGAACATTTTTGCTTTTTTAGCAGGTACCTTTGTAGTTGTCAGTCTATTTGGAGGAGTGTGGGCAAATGGATGTGTTCAGCTAAAGAGCATCAGGGGGTTGGAGTAGTCAACTAAGCTTTGAATCATATGCGTTAATGAGTGCTATGAGTTAGAAGAGTTTCCAAGTATGGAGACATTGGTATCTTTGTAGGCATTGGCGACACATGGATGTGTGAAGATGAAGAGCATACATAGGTTGGTGCAGCTAACAAAGCTTCGGCTGCTAGCAGTTTCTCATATCTTTTTTTTTTACCTTTTCTAACCCTCATCAAGATGTTTGTCCCTTACAGGTGTAGGTGTCTAAAACCCATAAGCAGGTGGTCAAAACCAGAGATGGGAAGATGGTACAAACCTGTAGGACTCTTTCTTACTACCTACTTACCTACTTCAAAATTCGTATTAAGGTTCTTAGGGTTATCTACAGGTTATTCTAAGGGTTTCTAGGGTGTTCACAAGGGTTTCAGAACATGGTAGAATTGTCTGCCATGCACATGGAGTTTAGGTTCTAGTTGTTGGCCCTCAAATCTTTAAGGGTTGTTAACAAAATTTGTGGGTTGTTTAAGGGATAAACTTAAAGGGTTTTCGGGTTGCATGTCCCATAATTTTTTTTTGAACAATTAGCATACCTTCAGGCCATGAGAGAGTGGGTAAGCCCTAGGTTTCAGTTTTGAAACTGGGATCTGATGCCATATGTAAAGCCCTACCTAGGGCTTTATAGCTAAAAAGTAAATTTTTAATTTGATAGCAAATGTAAAGCTTTAATAGTAAATTTCATGATAGTAATTTCCAGCAATTAAATTCTCAAATATCACATTTACAACATAATTTCGATATTCATAACTTGATTCAAAGCAAAACAACAAACTAGTAAAATACCTCTTGAAGATGTTTTCCTTTGAGTTGTTTGAAATTGTTTGCTACCAAAAGCTTGAAATTGCATGAAAACTGAGTGTTTTCCTCCCAGCCAACTAGGAACAAAGCCTCTTTGGCTCCCTATCTCTAGGAAATCAAATTTCCTGGCCCCCGAGCCCAATATCCTAGCAACACCAGTCATTTGTAAACCCACCAATTTTCCCCAAGAAAAATATTTCTTCTCACCCAGATTTCTCCTTGCTTCCTCTTCCTCTAGAAAAATAATAATCCTCTCTTCCAAAGTCCCACTCCCTCCTTATCCTCCTCCTCTCAAATCCCCCCTCCCCCATCATCAATTTCCTATTTGCCTTATCCTTTGTCATAAATTTACACCTACCCCTAAAACACATGAAATACTTAATTTATTAAATGTTACATTTCTTAATTCAAAAGGAATAAATAAATAAATGATAAAATACAATTAGTTCAATAATTGATTGATTTGGATAAATTAATGATTTAATCAATTAATTAATTTCTAATACCTTAATAACTTAATTTACCTTACTTAATCAAATCATTAATTAACCTTATCTTTCAAAATCTATTACACCCTCGTGCATGGAAGTTGGCCCGAGGATTATTTTAAAAGCATAGGGCAAGAGGTAAAGAAGGATGAGCACGAAGGATAGGTGGAGGAGCATGCATCTAGCCATGAGGAGGATGTGTGCACAAAGGAAGATCAAACAGTAGCCTATGATACATCATCAAAGCTATCCGATGAGGTTGATGACACTAGTGTGTTGGATGGGTATACCTCTGACGAATCAACAAAATACGAGGATGCAACATCTTATGATAAGTATGATGAACTGTTCCAATTAGCCCATGTTATGGATCAAACATCTCTCACTTTGCATGATGCTTATGATGAAGGTAGTTCAAGCATGACAACATCTACACAAGATGAGAATTCATCACCATATATCATTTATGATGTCGATGATGAGGAGGACGTGACTATACCTTAACATGATGATGATTAAACAAAGACCGTTAGCATGGAAAGAGTTGGATGACCGATTATTGGTCAAGGAAGAGCAGATTGTACAATTATCGATGAGGGCAGACGATGCTCATAAATTTGTTGAAGACCTTATGTGGAAAACCCAGTTGGAGGAGAGGCAAAAGGGACTTTCAGATGGAGTCACTAGTGCCCATTTGTGCATCATCAAAGAGACACCAACAAAGATGAAATCTGATTACTTGTAGATGTTCATGGATAGGGACCTTGCTCCTAAGTTCACCGAAGACAAGGAAAGGGACATCGAGGAGCTTTGTTACCATCTTAGGTTGGCACACTCTTCATCATTGACAACAACATAGACTCCATCATCTTTGGCAGGAGTGACACATGAGGGCAGGAGTGACACATGAGGGCATGAGTGACACTCGTGATCTGAGGGAGGAACCTCTTGTGATGATCCCACATGAAGAATGTTCAGAGTTGCAGGTGTTTGAGGAGAGGTTTGAAACAATGCACTTGTTTTTCATTGCAGGTNAGGTATCATGAGTTGTTTCTTGTGGCTCAAGGATTAGCTATAGAGGAGGTAGCCAACAAGGAAGTATATGCACCAATTGATTGGGGAATCGAGTATAGGACAATTATGGATACAATACTTCGGGATTTAGGTTCAGTTGATATTAGTGGAGTGATTAATATAGGGGAACATATAGGATACATGGTGGTATATGATGATACAATGATGTGCAGTAGTATACTGCCGTATACAATTGTGTAAGATAGTGTATAGTGGATTTTTGGGATGTTTCCCCTGGGGAGACCTCCAGACAGGGATTTCAGGCAAATCATTGAGTTTGGTTCCCTAGGATCGATGAGTGGATGGACGAGCTTCATGGAGAGGAATATTCCTCATAGATTGATCTTCGATTATGATATCACCAGAGAAGGGACATAGAGAAGGATACTTGCAGGATTGCTCTCAGATACTACCTTGAGTTCTTGGTCATACCATTGGGATTGGCTAACGCACCTAATGCATTCCAGTCTTGCAGGTAGTGACAGTGGCATCTAGTGCTATCTTCTTATGCTAGTGATATATTCAACAAGGCATGGAGGGTTCACCTGAGTCAGTTGTGTGATGCAGGCATGATTATAGCCATGTTAGAGTTCTTTCATTTGGGCTATGTGGTCGGAGCATAAGAGGAGATCCAGATTGTATTGGATCAATTCATAGAGATTTTAGCTAACAGAATGGTGGATGGCATTATCCATTATAGAGGTAGCACACATATAGTCCCTAAGTCCACACTTAGGGAGAATATTACGAGGGTTACGCATGATTCACCTTTGGTATTGCATTCTAGGTACTCGTACGAGTATGAGGCACCACAGGTAGCAGGGATACTTTCCAGGAAGGTGTTTAGATTCCATGGATTACTTGAGTACATTGACAGTGATCAAGATAACAGATTGCCAGGTGCATTTTTGCAGGAGTTGAATATATTAGCAGGCACATAGTTGATTCCTAGCACTTGGTTTCCACCATATGATGGCATACCAAGGATTAGATCATTTTGACTATGATGGTTACCAGTATGGAACACCAACAACTAGCAAGTATTGGGAGTGGTGGACTTCCAATTTGGCGGTGGGATCCAGGAATTCATCTGAGTGATAGATTGATTTAGATGAGAATGATGATCGATAAAGCCATGACAATGATTTGTTTTCTTTGTTTTTGGGGTGTCAGTAGAGGGGAGGTCGAGACTTACTCTATATGGAGGGACAGACTCTAGGTCATTCGTGGATTTGTAGGCTTATATTTCACTAAGACACCTTCATAGGAAAGGATCTAGCATAGTGGTTTCAGTCCCTTCAGAGAGTTCAGCTTGGGGTTCCAGGAGAGGAGGACACAGACTGGGCACGTTGGTCCGACGGTGATGATCAGAGTGTTGCAATGTTAACATGGCAGTACCTTCTTAGGATTGGTTTGGGACCCTGGGATTACATTGATTGACAGTTCAACTACTATTAGAGAGGAGAGCACTGGGTTTGACTTTTCAGAGTTTACTTTTGGGAGGCTTAGGAGTGGATGCTTGCAGAAGTGGTCTTCTGAGGAGTTGACCGAGTTATGCAACTTATGATTGCTTGGCTTATCAGGAGCAGCCAAGAGGATTCTTGTATTAACACCTTACAGAACAATGTTATGAGTAGAGGATGCTTTACATCATATAGGTTAGTTTGGGACCCTGGTGACTTTACCACCTACATGATTCTTGTATGGAGAGACTTTACGGACGATGTGTTAGGATATTGTTTGGATGATGCTTGGATGATTGCGGTAGGCTGGGGATGCTGGAGTATCAAGGATTTTCCCTTTGATACTTGGAGGCTAGGTGTCATGGATGCCCTATCAGTTTGTGGCCACATAAACTTCTCTTGGATGTCTAATTTTAGAGTTGGTTTGGGTGACTCCATTGAGATTCATTGGCAGGATATAATCCTCAATAGTGGGGACGATTCTTTGAGGCATTACAACTTGGGGTTGCGGGATTGGAGGATGCAGTATAGGTAGGAGGGTTAGATACTTATTATCAAAGTGGCGCAATGACAACATGATGAGTCCTTTTTGGTGATAGCATGGGACCCTGGGATTTTATGGGTTGACAGTTTGGCAATTGGTACAGACAGGAAAAAGAGTTGTTACTTTTAGGAGCCCATTCATATGACGTAGTGGATCAGGTTCCTAGGTGGTACATTCTATGGAGAATGTACAGAGTCTTCACAGTATCTGGTTTCTCTGCAGATAAGTGTCCTTCAGGGGGGCCCTGGTGTTAGCACATTGCAGGAAATATTGTGGGCAATAGGTGCTCCGCATATTTCAAATGGGTTTGGGACCCAGGGATCATCATTAGTTTCAGTTTGGTTCAGTTTGTTGTTCTCATGGGCATGATGGCATTGCTTGAGGACAAACGATCTTTGGGAAGGGAGGATTTGTCGTGTCCCCATTTTTGGATTCCCTATTCGACAATGGAAATGACTCCTGTGGCTCTTTAGTAAAGAAAAAGGAAGTCAAAGGGGTTATTTAAGGTCACTTAGTTAGGATATGTTATGTATTTAAAGTGACATTAAGACAATCAAGTAACTTTAGATGAATAAGTTACTTAACCATTATTAAGTGAGTTTTAATCTTAAAGTGAAAAATGGAGGGAAAAAAATGTTAGGGTTTGATTTAGTCAAAAAGGGGAAAATTTTAGAAGCTACATTTGATTTCGTAAAAAAGGGAAAAGTTCTAGAAGGCTGGGAAAAAGGATAAAAGGAGGGGTAGGCCTCACTTTGGGATTATGATTTGATCTCTCATTTTGGAAGTTCTCTTGGAGCCATTGTTTCATCATGGTTTAGCAAAACCCTTTCACTATTGGTTTGGTTTTAGTGGTGCAATATCCACCCTAGCTAGATAAGAGGGAAATCCACCGATGATTTCCATTGGAGCCTAGACAAGAGGGGAATCCATCCAAGATTTCCATTAGAGCTTCAGTTGAGTTTGTTTCGGTTGGAGGTAGATCGGTGTGCTCAAGGAGTTGACGAATTTTTTCTTAAGGAGGTTGGTCATCAATTTTGTAGAGACCAGGAGGGTTTTGGGTAAACCGTGACAGGAGTCACCCCTGCGGGTTGAACACATGGTGTCTCGCAAGGCCCCACATGTTGGTCAACCTCATCCTGCAAGGCCTCGCTTGTTGCTTAGCCTTGTCCAATGAGGATCTCTGCAAATTGGGGTTACAGGCCTATTGAGGTACAGACGGATGGATCACGACGGTAGGTGTTTTCTAGAGCAGATTGATACCACACAAGCAAAGGCCAAACAATCTAGGGGAAGACATATATTGAGGAGATCTTGGGCATCATTGCCAGGTTTATTGTTGTTCTTGTTAGTAGATATTGCAGCTGCTTGGCAGCTAATAGATCTGTGTGTTTAAGAGGGTTTTGAAGCTATTGTTACAACCAATAAGGATCTTTGTATTTGTTGTGATTTGGATTTCCACACCACCTGTCAGCACCCTTATTTGTAACCTATCCCATTGCATTCCTCTCTTCATTCTGATCACAGTGGTACCCTTCTCTTTTAAGCCTTTTTTTTCTCCGTGGTCCCACCCCTTTCTGAGACACCCTTATTTGACACCTATCCCCTTGGACTCCTCTCTTTGTCCTGGTCACCCTAGTACATCTCACTTTTTGGGGTCCCGATTTTCGTTCCACCACCTCATAAGCCGCTACCATGCCAACCACCCGAGCTCAGACCCAAGAAGATAACAAAGTTCAACTATCCAACTTAGAATCACGAGTGGAATCCATCCAAAATACCATACAAACAACAATCCTCAATTCCATCCCTGCAGCAATCCAATCAGCCCTCGTGGACGCTATGTCGCCATTCATGAAGGAAAGTAGGTAGAGACCAGTACAAAGGACCTCAACATTCCCATTATGAACATACTCATTCTTCCCACTCCCCTTCGAGTTCTCCACCCTCTTGGAATAAGGTGCCAAAAGTTGACATGCATAAATTTGATGGATCCAACCCCGTAGGGTGGGTCTCTCAAATGGAACAATACTTCTCCCTCCATAATATTTGGGATGATGAAACCAAACTCCATGTAGGGGTTTTGTACCTAGATCAAGAAAGATGGAAGTGGTGGCAGTGGCATACACAATTTTATCTAGGAAATCCCACTTGGAACATGTTCAGTTTGTGCCCCTTTTGATAGGGAATCACATTTCTTGGGTAGACTTACCAAGCTGCACTAAACTGGATCAGTCACAGATTTCATCACGACATTTGAACAGTTGGCTATCCGGGCTCAGGGATTATTTGATGCATTTTACTTTGAATGTTTTATCAACGACTTAAAAGAAGCCATCCGAGCTTATGTAAGCATGCATCATCCTACTATCTGGTTGTAGGCATGTCAATTAGCACAAGAAGCATAGACCATCCTTCAGGCCCCACCCATGAGGGCTCCAGTTCTCAACCGTCCTTGCCTCAGGGCTCACCTAGTTCCGACACAAACATTGAAGGTCTAAAAAGTATCTCCAACTGAAATGGTAGAATGTCACAAGAAAGAACTTTGCTACTATTGTGATGAAAAGTATTCACCAGGGCATAAATGTCACGAGCAAAAGTTCTTCCAAATTGATGCATCCACTTCATCTCCTTCCGATGACATTCCATCCGATGAGACTCCCGATTCAGATGAGGCTCCACCAAGTGATCACGCCAAAGCTCTTGTTGTAACCCCTGTGGAACCAGAGGAACCCATCATATTGCTTCATGCACTCTTAGGTATTTCGGCCCCGCAAACATTGAAACTCAAGGGCTACATCAAACATTGGTCGCTGGTGGTGTTGATTGATAGTGGTAGCACCCATAATTTTATTCATCGCAGGCTTGCTGATGAGATCCATTGCTTTGTTCGCCCTGTTTCTAATTTTCATATCCTCATTGCTAATGGTGGTATTATGAAGTGTGGGGGCCGTTGTGAGAATGTCAAACTCCAAATGGGTGATTATACTCTAAAAACCCACATGTTATCTATTGCCATGGGTGGTTGTGATGTTGTATTAGGCGTGGAATGTCTTCACACTCTCGGGCCAATCACAATGGACTATCAAGAATTATATATGAGCTTCACCCAAGCTGCTCACTCATATACCCTCCGCGGTCTCCAAGCAGACTCTCCTGAAATTATCAACTCTCACAGGATGGAAAAATTGTTGAAGAAAGGCCACCATGGTGTGAAAGCTCAATTTAATTCTATCCAGGTCACTAAACATGCCTCTCAGATAGTTCCTCCCAGCCTACAACTCATATTGGACAAGTACCCCAAGGTATTTGAGCTTCCCACAACCTTACCTCCCTCCAAGGGTGAGCATGATCATAGCATCCCTCTCCCTCTAGAAAGTCAACCCCCCAATGTGCGTCCTTATAGATATCCATTTGCTCAGAAAAATGAAATAGAAAAGATGGTACATGAGTTATTGGAGGCGGGGGTAATTCACCCCAGTACCAACCCATATTCTTCACCAGTGGTGATGGTCTTAAAGAAAGAATGTACTTGACGCATGTGCCTTGATTTTCATTCCCTGAATAAACTCACCATCAAAGATAAGTTTCCCATTCCTGTAATTGATGATCTGTTGGATGAACTCCAAGGTGCTTGTGTCTTCACCAAATTAGACCTCCACTCAGGCTATCACCAAATCTGCATGAAAGAGGCAAACATTCTGAAGACTGCTTTCAGAACTCATGAAGGACATTATGAATTCTTGGTCATGCCTTTTGGCCTTTGCAATGCCCCATCCACCTTCCAAAGTCTCATGAATAAATTAGTGAAACCTTACCTTCGAAAGTTTGTCTTGGTTTTCTTTGATGACATTCTCATTTACAACCGCGCTTGGGATAGCCACCTTCTTCATGTGGACAAAGTCCTTCACTTGTTGCAGGAAAACCAATTGTTTGTCAAAAAGACTAGATGTTCATTTGGAGCCAATGAAGTGGAATACTTGGGACACATTATCAATCGCGAAGCGGTAAAAGTTGACCCAAAAAAGATACAAGCTATGCAGGAATGACCAAGACCCAAGACCTCAAAACACCTAAGGGGTTTTCTTGGTCTCACATGACATTACAAGAAATTTGTCCACTATTATGGCAAAATCGTCAAGCCATTGAGCGACCTTCTTAAGAAGAATGCATTTCATTAGACACCTACTGCTGAGCAATCCTTCACGTAATTAAAGAGGGCCATGTGCGCTACTCCTATCCTAGCAGCGCCTGACTTCAACAAAACCTTTGTGGTGGAATAAGATGCTTCTGGCACTGGTATAGGCACAGTGCTCACACAAGATGGTAGACCTTTGGCCTTTACTAGCCAAGCGTTGAGTGGCCGCAATCTGGGCCGATCCACGTATGAAAAATAAATGTTGGCCATTCTCCATGCAGTGCACACATGGAAGCCATATCTCTTGGGACGTCATTTTCAGATAAAAATAAATCACCATTGTCTGAAATATTTTTTGGAGCAACGAATATCCTCCCCAGAACAAAATAAGTGGCTGACCAAAATGTTGGGTTATGATTATGAAATTATATACAAAAAGGGAAGAGATAATATAGTAGCAGATGCATTATCACGCCAACATGAGGAAGATGGCTCCCTCTTTTCCTTATCCTTATCGGTCCCTNTCTCTTGGGACGTCATTTTCAGATAAAAATAAATCACCATTGTCTGAAATATTTTTTGGAGCAACGAATATCCTCCCCAGAACAAAATAAGTGGCTGACCAAAATGTTGGGTTATGATTATGAAATTATATACAAAAAGGGAAAAGATAATATAGTAGCAGATGCATTATCACGCCAACATGAGGAAGATGGATCCCTCTTTTCCTTATCCTTATCGGTCCCTGATTGGATTGAAGAAGTACGCCAAGAGTGGCTCACACACCCGACTCTCTCCAAGTTAATTCAACAACTACAAGAGGACACTAATCCTCCCATCGACTACACTTGGCATGACAATACTCTCAGATATAAGGATTGTCTGGTTCTTTCACTCTCTTCAACACTCAAGCCACGACTCTTAAATGAATTGCACTCATCAGCTATTGCGGGTCACTCAGGATTCCAGAAGACATATGCTCATGCTCGTCGCTCTTTCTTCTGGGCAGGCATGAAGAAGGATATCCTTCATTTTGTCACAGAATGTGAGGTGTGCCAATGTAATAAAGGCGAAACTATCAACTCTCCCGACGCCCTACAACCCCTCCACATTCCAACTTCTATATGGACAAATATCTCCATGGATTTTATAATGGGCCTTCCTAAAGTTGGGAACAAGTTAGTCATCATGGTGGTGGTTGATCGCCTCTCTAAGTATGCTCATTTTTGTGCATTACCCCACCCTTTCACACCAGCACTAGTAGCACAAGTTTTCCTTGATCATATTTTCAAGTTACATGGCATGCCCACCTCTATGGTATCTGATCGTGACCACACTTTCACAAGCACCTTTTAGACAGAGCTGTTTAAATTGCAGGGAACCCAACTGAACATGAGCACAACCTTTCATCCCCAGTTGGATGGCCAAACGAAAGTGGTCAACAAATGTTTGGAAATCTACTTGCAGTGTTTTGCTTCGGACAAACAACACTAATGGGTACAATGGCTTCCTTTGGCATAATGGTGGTACAATACTTCCTATCATAAGACCACTAAAATGACCCCATATGAAGCAATGTATGGCCAACACCCACCTATAGTCACTACCTATCTTCTAGGCACATCAAAGGTCCAATCCATTGACACAATGTTGTAAGGTCGCACAACCACCCTCTTGGCTATGAAGGATAACCTCCATATGGCTCAAAATCACATGAAGCAACAAGAAGACCAACATCATTCATAAAGGGTTTTTCAGGTAGGCGATCAGGTGTTTCTTAGGCTCCAACCTTACAAGCAAACATCTCTCAAAGCCCAGGGACATCACAAGTTGGCACCCAAATTTTATGGGCCCTACCAGATCATCAAGCGTATTGGTTCAATGGCATACAAATTAGCTCTTCCAGCTACTTCCAAAATCCATCTAGTGTTCCATGTTTTCTGTTTGAAGAAAGTAGTCAGGCGTAATTGTAGGGTCCAAACCATCCTTCCAGAATTAGATGAAGAAGGCTCCCTTTGGCTCCGACCAGATGCAATCCTCAATCACCGTGAACGTCAGCTGCATGACAGAACTATCAAAGAAGTGTTGATCTAGTGGAAGGACACATCACCAGAGGATGTGACTTGGGAACCTACGACTATACTCCAGCAGTTTCCGCACCTGCAGCCTTGAGGACAAGACTGCTTTTGAAGGGGGAGGGCATGTTAGGATCCAATCCTAACCCCTCTCTAGGGGTCACTAGTTAGTAGGATATGTTTTTCTATGTAATAAAGGTCGACATTAGTTAATAAGGCCTAATAAATAAAGGAGAATAAGCCAATGCAAGAAGACCTAATAGAAGCTTCCGCTTCTAGAAAGATCTTCCTCTAGAAGTTTCCTTAGAAGATAGAATTAGTATAAATAAGAGTAGAAGGCATTGAATATTTTTGTCTTGGATATTATTGTAATAGAGCTTTGCTTTGCTGAAGGTTTCCCCCTCAAAGAGGCAAGTGAACATTGCTATCATTAATAAAGGTGCTCTTTCTAGTGTTATTCTGATATTGTTTTGGACATATCATTATTGTTTTGCTATTGCTTGCTCAATATTTTCTGTTCTGCATACTATTTTATATCTGGAATATTGTAGTGCATGTGATAAATTTGACAATATTCCTATCTTGGTGACATATGCAAATTGTTTGTAAGGCATTTCCAACAAAGTGTTTGATAAAATCACACAAAGAAAAATAATAATTTGTGCAACAAACATAATATTTCCACCCATCCTAGTTGGGGACATTACATTATTTGTGGTTTTTTCTCTCTCTAAAAGGATGTATAGACGTGATTCAAATTTAACGACGCAAGAAAGAGATGAATGAAAAAAACACATACATCAACCCTAAACTTAGAAGTTGAACATATTGAAAGGTGGGGCCCCATGAAGCTAAATTGGAATGCTCACTTCCAAGGGCCATAACTTTCGTGTATGAATTTTGTTTTAGGTGCACAATACATTGTTTGAAATATATCGATCATCGAAATTTCAACATAAAAAACGCTAAAATTTTGTCATTAAAATTATCAAATTTAAAAAACTTTGAAATGGAAAATACCTAATAAAATGCACAAATTTTTATATCACAATAATAAATCATTTATTTAACATTACAAATTTGATGTTTGTAAAAAATATTAAAAAAGAAAAAAATATAATAAATTTCTAAGCCCAAAGTGACAAAAACCTTAATATCAAAACTAATGTCTGAATTAACATCATTTTTAACCGAAATATAATTTAATGTAGCCATACAAGTTTATACAATGAAACAATAAAATACAAAAGTGAATAATTAATTCATGTGATGAATAATGTGTGCAATTATGAATTAAGTTAAATTAGAACATACAATGCATATGCATTGACACAATAAACAAACTCATATATGCATAATTTTCAAAACAATAAGGAAATGACAAATTGAACATTTATTACTTATTGATGTGTTAACAATAAGCAAGAGACCATGCATAAGATTCAAACACATAACACTAAATATTGCTAGATCTATAGAGTATATTGTTTATAAAAATGTGTACAAAATTAGAGGAGAGACTGTAACATTGTGAAGAAGTACGATGTGCTTGAGTTGTGTATGTAGATGACTAAATGCATCATAAAGTATAGAAAAAATTGAATAACTCATACTTTATGAGTAAAACTATTTTCAAGTGCTTATGATTATATATTCAATGATCAATTATATAGTTTGTTTGTAATGATTGATCTCATTCATAGTGAATGACGATGATCACTACCTTGTTCCAATATCAAATTATGTTGGTCATGTCATGTGTTGAATTGGTTAAAATCGATCATTAGTGCATAACCTATGCTAACTCATGCCACAGTTTGTTCATATTTGATGTCATACACATAGTCCCTCTAGGCTATGATGTGGCATGTTAAGTTGTCACCGGGGTGGCATGGAGTTGGTGCCAAAGAGCTTTGGCATTGCCATATGATGTTTAACATGCCAAGAGTTTGGTGTTGGTTGCACAAAAGAGCTCCAACATGATGAACGACTAGCATCGACCATGCAAAAAAGGTTTGACACGATGAAACACAAGCAACATTTGCATGAAAATGGTTGGGCATGCTGAAGAAAGTCAAGCGTTATAAAGAGTGTCATGCCCAACTAGGACTTTGACAAAGATATAAATTACTCCTTCACACAAATCACAACCTCTCTAAGCAAGAGATCATGCAATCACATAAGATTCAAACACATAACACTGGGGATGGCTCAATCGATATAGTATATTGTTTATACAATTTAGTACAAAATTAGAGTAGAGATTATAAGATTGTGAATAAGCACTATATGCTCGAGTCATGTATGGGGACGACATCTACATGTATTGTAAAGTACAAATAAGAAATTAGAGAACTCACACTCTACTAGCTAAGCCATTTTCAGGTACTTATGGTTACATATTTATATAAGAAATGAATGATCAAATGATCAAGGTGGTTTCTAATGATTAATATGGCTCACAATAAAAGATGACGATCACTACCTTGTTATGTCGTTCATTAAATTTGTTAGAATTGATCCTTAATGCACAACTGAAGTTAACTCATAGTCTAGTTTGATCACCTATGATGTCATATGCATAGTCCCTCTAGGTTGTGATGTGACATGTTGAGTTATCACCAAGGTGGAGTTGTCGCCAAGGTGGCATGGGGAGAATAAGTTGTTGCTAAAGAGCTTTGGTATTGTTGTAGGATGACTAACTTAACAAGAGTTTGACATTAGTTACACGGAAAAGCTTTGACATATAAAAACTAACATTATTTGTGTAAAAAAAATTCAACATGATGAAACACAAGCATCAATAACATAAGAAAAATCCATAATGATGAAACACATGCATCAATCACATTAAAAAAAAAAGTTACATATGAAAAAACACCAACATCAATCACATTAACAAAAAAAAAAGTTCAATGCACCATAGAAAAGCAAGAATTTCATGATAAAACAGTTTTTACAATTCAACCACTCTTTACACAAATCATGACTTCTATCATTTAATTTAAAAAAACACTACAAATAAAAATGTAATTAAAACTTTAATGTTAAATAATGTTTTAAATTTGGATCCAGATCCTATTATTGGATGGATCCTTTTCCTATCTTTAAATCATCGATGAGAAGATTCATGTGAAAGAATCTTAAGTTCAACGCGAGTGGATAACTTATACTCCAAGTCCAGTTCGTCGTAATATTTTATTGCCATTTTCAGTTCAAACTCATCTCGACATACTACAATGTCAAACATTAATTCAACTCCCAATGATGTGAGATACAAGTAAAGTATGTTTGAATTTTTATTAAGCCAGCAACACAGAGTTCCTTTAGCAAATTAAGGCCACGGTCTGCCCACAACACTACAAGGGGGAATTTGAACATAAAAACCGGACTTGTTACGTTTAAACAGGGGAAAATGACACAACACCAATACCACCGAAAGAATCTACGATGTAAACTGCCCCCGGATTGAATT
>SNQJ01S0162415.1:5146-21460 GCA_010110895.2 Picea sitchensis
GACAGCTTACATATCCATTAAAGAAATTTCAAGGAAGATCTTAACTTATTCTTCCATAAATAAGAGTGCATTTACTTTTCTCAAATTCGTTAAAGGAATTAAAAATGACCAATCTGTTGTAACAATTAATAGATAATTAGAGGTTAAGCTACATTCCGAGTTAAGAATCCAAAGGAAGAGTTCTGAAATTTATTCCAACCCCTGAACCTGTGCAAAATCGATTTAGTTTTCAAACCAAACCTTAATCCGGTCTTCAATCTGGACCTTCATCCGGTACTCCATCCGGACCTTCATCCGGTCCTCAATCTAGACCTTCATCCGGTCCTCCATCTGGAACCTATTATAGAGCAATTTTTGATAACGAAAAATTTCGAAATAAAATAATACATGCAACAAAAAATCAGTGTGGGTATGAGTTGCAGCTGAAAAGGCAGAGGTTAAAGGTAAGGGAACATCAATCCAAGTGTTCGGGGCTAACAACAAGACCTCAAGGAGTGCCAACGAAGTGGCTATGATGAACATACCCGAGATTCCTGTAGAAATTAAAATGGTTTTTAAAAGTTCTGGCAAGCATAAAAGGGAAATCCGTAGGTGGAGTACATACTTAAATTTTCCCACAATTCCCCTGGTTGAACTGTACTCAGCAACAAGAAAAAGGGATGATGCCTGACTTACAATGAATACCCAAACGAGTATGGGATTCCAGCACAGAGGGCTGACTGTTATCACACAGAGATAAACCGAGGGAATAAAAATGCCAGGGAGGCACGAATACAGGGTGAAAATAAATCCACAGCAAGTTGCGAGTCAAGCTTGCACCACAAGTTGATTCCGGTTAAATAGATGAACACTACATCTACCTAACAACATAATGAAATATAAAAATCAAGTTCTCAGCAAAAGGGAGCAACGCTTCTAGATTCCCCTTAAGACAACAATTAAATTCAGATTGGTACAGGACATGGAAAACAGAACCATAAACCAATTTAGAACTCAAAACTCGCAAGTGTCAATAATCACTGGATTTTTTCCTAACTCAATTCTACGCAAGGTGCTAAGGACAGAGACACGAAACAAGGGTTGCACACCACGATTTTGTCATTTAATCGACTCACCTCCTGATCCGATACTCCATCCGGTCTTGGATCCTGCCCTCGATCCGGACCTGGAAACGAAAAATTCTGAAAACGAAATACAATACAACCAACGAAATAGCTTTTAAAAATTGTTAAGTCTGAAGGAAGGGATGGTACACAAATGCAAAGGTAGACTGAGGCTGAGTGACCTGCGCAAATCACAAAGAAGAAAAGGAGAGGGCGCACAGAAAGCCTCCCCTCCAGTACACAGGAAATACATTGTTTTTTTGAAAGGATGGGGTGACAAAATCAAAACAAGGACGCCAACCTCTTCACACATAGGAAAAACAAAAAAGGTTTGCAGAGTATGGACAAACAAAACAACCCAACGCAGGTCTCCCTCTGGCGTGCTATCACACGCAGGCAGGCATGTTTTTGTTGTATAACAATCAAATTATCAAACGACAAGCCTCTAAGCAGTTTTAAGCGTTAAGGCATAGAGGTAAGGAGTTGGGACGTCGACCATAACAGTGAAGGTGCAGGGGAAGGTATTCACAAGGAGACGCCTAGGTAAAGAAGAAAAATGCAGCAGGGTTTTAATGGCTGACAAAAACACAAAGAGAGGAAAAATTCGTGTGGGTTCGGCCTGTGCGTTTCCCCAACCACACATATGAGAAGGGAAGGAAGGGAGTTACCCAGCAAGACACGCAGAGTAAAATCGACAGAGCGCCCAAAGGAAAAAAACAAACGTAGAGTAAAACCACAAAATGATTAGACAAAAAAAACAGAGTCGGGTTGAAGGTTCTGGGCATAAAGAAAACGTAGAGTTTGAGGTGGGAAAGGGAAACCATCTCAGAGATTTTGAAAACCCCCAAAGGCAAAGATTCGGCTGTGAACGCATTCTATAACTGGGCAAAAGTACAGGCAGTAAAATAAAGAGGGCAAGGAACCCAAAAATTTACACAAAGATCCAAAAAACCATTACCACCTACCATCTAAGCATAAATCCAGATACAAAATGAAACTACCTTACAATTGTGAAATTTAGATATGTGTACCGTAATTGAAGGCGATGAATCCGAAGTGGCTGTCTCGCGCTTGCTCTCTGTCCAACTCCTGCTTGCTAATCGCTGAGACCTCACCAATACCTCCCAGTCAACGCTAGGGGTACTCTTCTTCTCTCTGAGCCGCGAAGAGGCCAAGCACACAAACCAGAGAATAAGCTAGCTCCCAGCTTGCTTCGCAAGATCGAGATACCACTCTCTATTCGAGCTGGGTATCCCAACTCCCACAAGAAAAATCAGTCAAGAAAATCCGACAGCATAACCTTACGCTTGCCAATCAGTGATCCATTCCTCTTCTCTGCCATTTCTTTTATAGACTTCGTCTTAGTGACCTTTCCATTGCACATTAAATTAGTTTTATTAAAAATTAATTAGGAAATATTCTCCCCCATACACATGTCACCCAATCCCTTAGTTGCACYAGAAATTGAGTTAATTAATTAAATTAAATTTCCARTTTCCCTCACCACCTAAAAGCATTCCTAAAAACGCTCCTTGCTATCCCTTTATTCCCTCCATTTCCTTTAATGACTGACACCCTTCTTAAAGCTTAGTTGAGTTCATTTTAGGAAAGTTCTCTAGACTAGATTCCTCTCTATGTTCCACATTCCTTTTGCATTTAAATTTCCTTTTTGTCTAAGTTCGAATTTAGCAAGTTTTGCACAAAGACAACAATTAAATTTTTAGATAATTTAATCCTCCTTTAAATTATAAGTTTTATTTCCCCCCTTTTCTTTTCTTCATCCCCCCTTTATTAATTGTTTAATTAATTTTTAGTCCTCATATCCTACTTAGACCTAGGCTTTAAATTCAATTAGGCTTAGCAAATTTTTAAGGGAAAGGTTATAACTAATAAACTTTATTTATACATAATTAATTTAAGGCTGACCATGTCAAGGTAAGATATTGTTTTCTAGGCACCTAGGTTCATTGACTCGCCTGTGTTTAAACATTGCGACGTGCCCTTCAAGACGCACTACGTGCTCCAAGGGTGCCACTCGCCTTTTGACTGATTTTGGTAGACGTCTAACCCTTGGAGTCGAAACTCCGTCATGCGACCTTGTGGGAGACTAAGGGTTTCTAAGGAATAAGGACCCTGCCTTATTGTGTGCCCCTTGTAATTTTTGTGAGCGACTGTCTCAGTCTGCCCTCACGACATTGTGGATCTCTTGAACTAGGTAATCGTTAACCTACAGTTCGAGCCACGACGAGAGTGCTAGTAGGCTGTGGTAGGGTTGCTGCCACACCTCTTCCTTAATATCTTTGGTTGTCATGCATGACCCCTTTACTCCAAATGTGAGTCTGATTAGCAAGCAATCGTCAGCCTGCATCCATCAACGAAACATGTCAGCGATCCATAAACAACATCATAATATACCCTATCATCTGTCACATATGCAATAACAAAATACTCAAACAATATACAGTCCACTCCGTGACTCGATCCAGAGTTCAAGGAGGTCCATCGATGCCATCGACATCCTTAATCAGTCAAGAGTCCTGCACACTCACGAGAAACTAGTCAATATCATCTGTCTATACATAATCATAATATAACATCATAATCCACAGTCTCATCATCAGAATCCATAAGCGAAGCAGTCAGTCATATAATGAACCGGATCACTCGCACGTAAGTGTCCTCAAGGATAAGTCACATCAGGTGTGCGCAAGAGCGAGATAATACACAAACTCTCGAGTCTAGCCGAGTCAACTCTAGGATAAGTACTCCCTAGAGACCCCCTTGGTAGACTCCCCACTCACCAGACTTGATTGAAACTTGCTAGACCCACCGGACTCGACTGAACCTCGTCAGACTTGCCTGACTCGAAGAGTCTTGGCCTCAAACTTGGGAGTTCGACCCAGGCTCAACTGACCTAGAGGCAATGACCAAAAATACCCTACACATGTGATTTGGCCGAGTCAAACTTGTTTTGGACGGAGTTTTAGGAGGGAAATGAAGTGTTTGAGAGGGTAGAAGTCTTTCTAAAGGCATTTCTCCCCTCAATCTTTCTCTAGTGTTCCATTATCTCAAATAGAAACACTAAATATGCCTACATCACAGTTGTTGCTTCAGTCTAGCGATGTTGGCACTAGCTCCTCGAGGGCTTATTCTAGGCGTTCTTGTAGTCATGCATGAGACTCAAGATTGGACTTAGAGACACTATCTATTTTAATTTTCTAATTATGTTATGAGACTGTGAGTTATGTAGTTAAATTGAGTAATATTTGTGAATTTGACCATGGAATCATCTTTCAGTTCACTATTTTGCATACAAATATCGAGTGTCAAATTTTGTGTTATGATATTTTATGCGATGATCTTATGAATTTTTGTATAGATTAAGGTTTTTGTAACTTATATGGATTGGAAATGTCATTAGTATATTTTTTGTGCACAAAATTGACCATATTTTGAGTTTTTTACCTCTTTGCTGAGTTTGTGCCAAGTCTTTGCTGAGTCGTCGAGTCCTAGGCCATCGAATCTTTGTCGAGTTTGAGTTTGACAACATTGGGTGAAGTTTTTATTGCGGGTGATTGCCTCGAGTCAATTGTCACATGGATTGCATCAGAGGAAGATGCCTAAATCAAAGTCTCCACCCTTAAGATGATTCCTCTAGCTTGCAGTGCTTGCTTAGCATTTTTTTGGCTTTTTAGTTTTTTATGTATTTTTGGAATAAGAATAGCTGGGGTGATTGAGTGCGCAAACAAAAAATGTAATTGAGAAATAAGAACAAACAGTAGAAGTAATGAAACTACTGAGAAATCAAAATACACATTTCCATTCTAATGCAGTGCCAAATTTATTGTGTTGATACAAACCAACAAATTTAGATATGTTCATTCATTAATCTACAATGCGTTAGGAAAACATAACAATAGGCATAAACTCAATGAATACACATTCATAAACAAATTCTCCTAGATTATCCTTTTGCTCTTTGCTCTGTGCTTTACGCGAGCTCAACAAATCAGAAACAGGGAGAAAACTTGCATTTTTCGGGTAAGCTAACCGAGATCTAACCCAGTGATTGTTGAGATTTTGAAATTATCTTTTCGAAATTTTGCTTTTTGTGTGCAGCCATGTTGAAGTTTTTTTTGTGAGCAAAAACAAGGCTTGTGGGGCTAAACACACATTTTGAGGCTAAGAGTTGAAAAAAAGCCCCTTCCTCCTTCATCAAATTTGATATATATTTTGTATTAGCTCACTTGTTTCAAAGTTACTTTATTTACTAAGAGGTCTTGAGTTGAAGTCTTTTTTTTTTTTAAGTTACTTTTTGAAAAAGTTCATGCAACCTTTAGTTATCCCATAACTTTATTGTAAAGTGCATTTCACTTAAGTTTTTTTCCGGAGAAAAAAAGCGTAAAATTTTATTATTTCACTTAAGTTATAAAAGTGAATCATTATAAAGTAACTTTATTCATTTTTTTTACGTTATTTTTACATGCAACTTTAATTTGTAAAGTATCTTCATTGTAAAAATGATTTTCACTTATTTTATAAAATTGGGTCACTTCATAAATAAATTATTTGTAAAAGTGAGCTTATAGGCAAGGTTAGAGAAATAAGAGATTTTTTTTTACTCATCCACCTCATTGTGCATCCATTATCAAGTGGGCCAACTTCTACCTGCCACATTGTAATGTTCCCAACCAGATTTGATATAAAAATCAGACTTATGCGGTTGAGAACTTCCATCAAACACTTTGATGGTAGGACCTTTTTCCTTAGCCAAAAGCCTTACTTTAGGTGTCCCAACTTCAAGATAGGTTATTGATGTGTTTTGGTGACCAAGGAGATGGATTGTAACCTTCTTATAGCTCCCAATATATCTGTTGTTTGATTATTTAGCTTGCTGTTATAAATATGACAACAGAACTCATTGAAACATTTCGTCAAACAATTGGCATGTTTGTCTTGTTATTGAGTTTGATCATGGTTTATTGTATGCAGAAATTGTTGATGATATATATGACAAATAATAATAATAAAGACAATAGATATAGCAATGTGTGGTTCCAATTGATGATGTCAATCAGAGTTCAATTTAATTGTCAACCCGGGAAGGTAAACTTAGAAGTGCTTATCTAAAATATATAGATCTAAAAAGATTCCTAATTTGTCCAAGATCTTAAATGGTTCCAATTGATGATGTCAATTAGAGTTCAATTTAATCTTTTCGAGCCAACCCGGGAAGGTAAACTTAGAAGTGTTTATCTAAAATATATAGATCTAAAAAGATTACTAATATTTCTGAGATCTTAAAAGTTCTCTTACAAGAACATATTAATCAAGATCTCTTTCAACAACTAATCAAACCGAGATCTAACAATTGTCAAAATCCTAAGGTTCTCTTACAAGATTACCTGAATTTTAGGATCTCTTACAATATTATAACATTTAACAAAACTTTGAAAGATGAAATGAAATAAATCTAAATCTAATAATTGTGATGAGGTCTTACTACCCTCTTTACAAGGAACACTTTAGATAAGACTCTTCCAATATTGTTAGAACATTTAACAAAAACTTAAGAGCTGAAATCAAATAAAAACATAAATTAAAACATATACCTAAATAAGCAAATAAGCATGCAAGTGAGGCCATGGGGCCCTCCATAACTCCACAAGCACACCACTTCAAAGGAGACTCAGACATGTAGAAGAAAAATCAAGTATGAATCTTCTCAAAATCCTTAGTCATAAATCAACTCTAAGGTTACAACTCTAAGCTTCTAAGATTACATACTCCAAAATTCTAAGATTACAAAAACTTCAAGATTACAAATGGAGGAGATTGTACTCTTATTTATACAATGGGATGAGTACCAAACTCATAATGATCATCCACTAATCTCTTTAGTTCCATACATCTCCAACCATCTAGACACATAACCCAACCCCCTTTTGTCCTTGATCTCATGGAGAAGATCAAGGATCTTCCATGAGGTTTTATCTCCAAATCTGAATTTGATCAAGGGCTACATAGCAGTGTCTTGGAAGCTTCCTTGCGACCTACATTACGTTTCTAGCAAAATAATCCATTTTCCATATAAAGTAAAATATATTATTTTCTAATATTTTAATCAAGAATTCTCTTAAAATGCTTTAAAAATAAATAATATTTGAAAATATAAATGAGACCCACTAATGGTGAATAATAGGGAAAAATGAAGTGACATGGTGAGGAATAAGGAGTGATATAATGGAAGCCATAGGTGAAAAATGTATGGTAATGAGCATATTTGTATGACGCTTTGAAGCCCAAATAAGCAATAAGAAAAACTACAACTAAGATCTGAATTTATTCAATAACAATAATAGCTAACCTCCATACAAATATAAATAAGATCTAGAATACATGTAGCTGCATAATAGGAGTGGCTGAAGATGCCTAATGAAGTGATACATGGTGGAGATAAGAACTCTCAAGAGTCCCCCAAGCTGAATACAAAAGATATCAAAGAACCCAAGTTGTATGTGCTGCCCTCTCTTGTAAGATGTGCCTTTTCTGGCTGTGGGAACCATGCAAATTTGGCCTCTAATCCACTGAAAACAAATGCCAAAAGGTAGATTGGGGGATAGGAAACCCCTATGATAAATATCCAAATGGTTGGGAGTGATCTCCTACTCCAGATCACTAGATCTCCTAGGAATAATGTGCCCTCCTTAAGAGAAAATGCGCCCCACTGGGTGATAGAATGGATGACCTGAAGAATCCTCTCAAGAACTTATGCAAAGAGGCGTTATGGTGTTAGCAATCAATCCTTGAGAGTGTGCTACTGTAGATCTAGCTTTCCCAAGCCAAATCAAATTGTTCTTTCCTCAAGGAGTTTCCCACCGCTGGAAACCCTACTCCTGCTTCCTCCAACTTCCTCTAAAACTGAATAGAACTAATGTCGAATGGTGAGGGAGGAATCCTTCATTTCCGTGACCAAGCTTGGACTAGGTTAGGTGGGATATTTCACCACTCTGAAGTCAGATCTCTAAGGTTTGTTAATTCAAACCCTCAAAACCCCTAAGTGCATGGCTCACTAGCAAGAAGCGACATCAAAATGATAAATAAACATAATGAGAGAATAGAGGCCCCTATTTTATCCCCCCTATTCACCTTTTCATTCCAAGTGAATTTTACTCTATTTTTATTATTCTTTAATTAAATCACTTTATTAATTTATCACCTTTTTCCTAAAAAGTGGATTATCTGCCCCTATGGCTCTCCTACTAACGAAGTCACTTCTCATCATCTAATCCCGTAGTGCTCTTCCCCGATTTCGATGAGCCATTACACTAAGAGGTTTCTCCAAGCATTATGCCCAAAATGACTTCTTAGTGAAATTAATTAAAATATGACCTACACAACTCAAAATTATGGAAATCGCCGAAATGCAAATCTAAATCCAAAGCTAAGCAGCGAAATGGACCTCGATGATGAAATATGATGAACAGACCCATGCAAGTCGGGCCCAATAAAACCCTCAATAACTCTTTTGAACTCATTGTAACTCCCCCATCCAAGCAATGGTGGCATACACCAAATATTAACGGCTCCAAAATGGGACATTACGCACCTCGCTATAGAATACTACTATTCTTCAAGCAATAATCGAATCACCTGTGTATATGATACCGATCTATATCCACCTATGTGACTAGGAGTAAGCCCTCCCTAGACATGGCTGGACCCTCCAAGTGTTCACCATACATGATACCCAAATGATCTTAATGAGTAGAATGATTGTGTGCACCAAATCCTCGGTCAACTCCCAATCAACCACTCTACGTGGATATTGACCCCATCAAACTATGGACTATCCAACACTCCAATCCTTAGATCCCATATCAAGATGTGAATTGCAATGCCCTGTGAAGTATAGTCCTGTAAGATATCAACACCACAAGTCTCCCTCGTAGTCAACATTAATTTACTTCCACTGGAAATGAGTCCTAACTCCCACCATACTCAAACCTAAATTTACCCATCTCCACCTAATCGAACGTGTTGCTTCCTATAGTGAGGTACTCATAAGACTTCAACGATCACCAACAAGTGACGCGGCTTCCCCTAATTAATCGTATTTCCAATGGAAATCAAAGTGGATTTTCCCCAGAAGATCCACTACTTCCATCACCAACAATGAAATGCCTAGTGACCGTAATCCTGCTGTCCCATGCTAACTTCCTGTGTTGGACCATCACCGATTGACACGGCACTACTCTGACCATGGTTGTCTTCTCCCTGTATACATATCGGATCCCCCACTCCTGGATCCCTCATGCTAAAATACCTCGCGGATATCATCTTATCAAGAAGTTGCACTCAGAAGGTAATTGCGGGACCAAAATTTGCCCATCCATCTCCATACTCTATCACGAGTATCAACAGGGGGAACTTGTCTTGCCACATAGAACAAATCCCAACAAGCCCTCTCAAAACAATCCAAGAGCGAAATGTCACCGGGCGCAACCTTGACCATCATAAGATGAAGCAAAATACTAATCACTCAAATGGACTCCCGGATCTCATGGAAAATTTGGAAGTCTTTACTACCTAAATCTCTACTTCAATCGATGCCAGATCGATAATCGGCCAATCCCTCCATCCTCATCCCAACAAGAATTTGAATTTGTATCAACCTATGAGATATCCTATGTCCCATACCTAAGATATTTCCATCACTTCTTAAGGCCTCCCTAAATTGTTTGTCTTTGGATGATCCACCCTATCGTAATAGATATAATCAAGTTACTCCTGGCCGAGGTTCTCTACTCTACTAACTTCTGCATGTCCACTAATCGCTTATCTCCCCTATGCTATATCATGAAGGTATCGTGGAAGGCCACATAAACAATCAGAACCAGATGTAGGACTGAGTGATTATAGACTTTGGTCAATCCTGCAAGGACTTGACTAAAGTCATCCATCAAGTACTCCATGGTGAATAATTGCCTCGTGTTCTCACTAACTCCAAACTATCGGTACAATACGGTGAATCTCCATAAACTGTAATAATCACTTCCATCATCACTCATATATAATACTATCGAGAATGTGATCTCCCAGAACTATGTGTCACTGCAAGGGAGAGGAATCTCCATGCTCCACTAGGTATGTCTCCTCCCTGCAATCCATCAAGGCCCCCTAAGTCCCATTGTACACCTCTGCAGGACCCTATGAACTAACTCTCATCATCATATTCCCCTGTATACTCATGAAAACATATGTATCCTCTTGCATCATCATATATCCAAGGTAATTTCACTGATCAATCCCTACATGGATGTACCTAACTCGAACACAAATGAAAGTGTACTTGTAACTGCCCCTGGCTCTAGAATTCCCATGTGTATTTGTGTGCTCAACTGTCTCAACAACCCTTGTGAAGGGTGGTCCTTGTGACACATGGTCATCCTCCTACTTCTCCGGATCATATATCTCCATACTCATAAATGATCCTGGGTACTTTATGCCTCTAATAACTGGTAGTTTCTCAACCAACCTAAACAACATCCTTTTGGCGAGAAATAAGTCAATATCCGGGTTTCATCGAGATAGATGTGGATCCCCGACTAGTCCTTTACTGCTGAGCTCCTCACATGGACCTCTCATTCCCGAAGGTTGTCTCAGGCGCCTAAGAATCTCAGGCCACTAACCAAGGAGGTGTCGGTCCACTCCTTATCCCTTAGTGCCCTGTGATACATTTTGCCAATCTCCAATAGGTAATTTCTATCCATCAACAATTGGCCGGTAGTCGCCTCATCATGTACTACTTCCTCGAGTGTATGGAAGCCAATGGCAAGCCCCATCCGGTTCATCATGCCATCGAGGCCCTCCCACCAATGCATCATCAATGCATCTAGTGGCTGCTATGACCATAACTCTCATTGATAACTATCTTGTCATGTCGACTTGATCACAACTCACGAGGTGCTACCACCACTTTACCATTAGTGTCAATAATGGAATCCTCTACAACACACTTCAAGATATAGGGCAATCTAATTGCCCACCTGCCATCTTGCTTACCGAGTCCTCTTAGATACTACACACTCACTCACCAACTCACTTCCATCTCAATCAGATCAGATCTCCTTTATGTGTCAGGGGATCCTCTGCACTACTCTACTAATGTCATCTGCACCTAGAACCCATACAGATGTGTCCATACATGTGCTATGGTCATCCCGACCAATAAGGAGTGCATCCTCATCACTGTAGACTGATTCTGGAAGTAAGTATCCCAACAAGATGGTAGTCTCCACAACCTGATCTATCAATGGACTCCCCAAAAGAGGCGACTCACTCTCCTCATACTGATAGGTATGTACATAATCATCTGTCTCCAATTCATGCCTCTCATCCTGGGTCTGCAAATCCACATGTCCCTTGTGTTCAATCCATACACAAGGCTCCTCTACCATATCATGAATGTCACTAAAATCCTCATGTGTCGTGGCTAGCATAGGTGTTTGAGAAGATGAAAAATGTGTCATGCTCATCATAGAAAGCTCATAATCCCCCATACATGACTTCCTAGTAGTCATGTCAACACCCAAGGGTAGGTCATCCAACCTCTGCATCTCATCATGCCTAGGTGCTAACACATCTGAATCGTCACAAGTGGCATCACTATGCTGAAGTGTTGAGTCCTCAACACTGCATGATAGGGAAGCTAAAGAACATGCTCTATCATCCTGTCCATCCAACTGTCCATCAAATGCACAAGAGTACTGAGATTGCTCTAATGAGGTATTTAAGGCCTCATCCTCATATGCATCCTCCTCATCACTGTCATAGTGCACCTCAATGTAATGCACTCTCCCTTTACCCCTGCATTTGTGATCTGGCTCCCAAGGCTCTTTGCAAATGTAGCAAAGTTCCCTGCTCCTAATGGGTGTAGGCTCAATCTGTGCTCCTGTCAATCCACTAATTTGTGTGGATGTATCCTCTTTCCCTTGTCTACACCATGCTCTACTATTATGTATTTCTGATATCTACTCATATATGGCTTGATCCAATTTTACTCGAAGCTTTTCTTGGTTATCCATTCTCTTTGACTATTGAACAATGTGCTACTTGCTCATTCTGCCATCAGAGATTTTCTCCTTATGGAAGACCCCTCAGGCTGGGAGGAATCTTCACTGTGATACCACTGTAATGTTCCCAACCAGATCTGATATAAAAATCAGAATTATGCGGTTGAGAATTTCCGTCAAACACTTTGACTGTAGGACCTTTTTCCTTGACCAAAATCCTTACTGAAGGTGTCCCAACTTCAAGATAGGTTATTGATGTGTTTTGGTGACCAAGGAGATGGATTGTAACCTTCTTATAGCTCTCAATATATCTGTTGTTTGATTATTTATCTTGCTGTTATAAATATGACAATAGAACTCATTGAAACATTTCGTCAAACAGTTGGCATGTTTGTCTTGTTATTGAGTTTGATCATGGTTTATTGTATGCATAGATTGTTGATGATAGATATGACAAATAACAATAATAAAGACAATAGATATAGCACAAGAAAGCCACAACTCAGATCTGAATTTATTCAATAACAATAATAGCTAACCTCCATACAAATATAGATCAGATCTGGAATACATGTAGCTGCATAATAGGAGTGGTTGAAGATGCCTCCTATACAAGATAGATAGGTGGAGATAAGAACTCTCGAGAGTCCCCCAAGCTGAATACAAAAGATATCAAACAACCCAAGCTGTATGTGCTGCCCTCTCTAGCAAGATGCACCCTTTATGGCTGTAGGAACCTTGCAAATTTGGACTCCAAGGATATGGCCTCTAATCCACTGAAAACAAATGCCAAAAGGTAGATCGGAGGATAGGAAACCCCTATGATAAATCTCCAAACTGCTGGGAGTGATCTCCTACTCCAGATCACTAGATATCCTAGGAATAATGTGCCCTCCTGAAGAGAAAATGCGCCCCACTGGGTGATAGAATGGATGACGTGAAGAATCCTCTCAAGAACTGATGCAAAGAAGCACTATGGTGCTATCAATCAAGCCTGGAGAGTGTGCTACTGCAGATCTAGCTTTCCCAAACCAAATCGAATTTCTCTTCTTCAAGTGATGCGCCCCGACTTGCTGGAAACCCCCACAAGTGCGCCTTGTTGCCATCCTTATACACACTTGCAAACGTGAGCTAAGTCCTACAATAAATAAAAAGTGCTTGAAAATGTAAAAGTGTTCCAATATGACAGATCACACCACAAAGACATGAACAACAATAAATAAAAAGTGCTTGAAAATGTAAAAGTGTTCCAGATGACAGATATAACCACTTAGATAATTATTCCACAACTTATGAAAATGACTTGCATGTGAAAGTATATACGAAGTAAATGTGCTTGCAAGTGTAAATGTAAATTGTTCGAAGTTGAAGACCAAGGATTGATTAAGATGGTTAAGTGAGATTAAATCCTATCTGAGTGTCCACCCAATACTTTCCTCCCCCAATTACCAAGTAACTGCTGGGTGCTCAAGAAGTAAGGCAACGAGGCCCACCCTAACTCCATAGGTCAGTCCTAAGATAAGAGTACTCCCGGAAAAGGACGCTGCGTGCCACGAGACCGTCCTCGGCCTAGCACCTTTCTGTTGCTTCCTCCGACCCCGTTTTAAATGGTGAAGATGGTTGGTAAAGGTGCCTTATTAAGTCTAATAAGTTATTAAATCTATGAGCTAAGTATTTTAAAATGTTTGAGTGCTTAAAGCTTGCTCAAGAGTGCCAAAAACTGAGATTGAAAGTTATGAAGATTGAAGCTCTTAAATAGTGGAATTGCAAGTTAAGTTCTTAAGTTATTGAGTTATTGCATGTAAATTATGAAGAATTGGAAAATGACTTGCGGAATTGAAAAGTGATTAATTAAACCATTAAGATACCCATTTTGCATGCATGTGTGAAAGATAAATGCTTGAGAAATAAATGACTTGCATGCAAAAAGATAACAAAAGAAAGCAAGAGATTCTATCTATGCCTCCAAGGGCTCTAAGCTAGCATAGGTTGTGTGAGATCTACTCTAGATAATTTTAACCATTAGCATGCATTGAGATACCACGACTAAGCTAGCTAAACGATGAAAGAAAAACAAAAAAGAAACTAAACTAAAGCTCGGAAAGCAAAAACTAAAATGAAGAGAATGCAAGCCACTTGGGTACCCTCCTTTGGGCTTGCTTTACAATGCTTGAGATAGAAAAGAAAGAGAGGATAGAGTTAACACTTTGAAAGTAGGTTCTTGAAGGTGTGTTGTGAATGAAAACGGGCAGCATGCACCCTTGACCTGGCGAGAACCTACAAAAATCAGCAAGCTATTGCTTGCTGATTTTGCTGTGACACACTCAACAAAAGTTAAGAAGATTCCTGTTTTGCAACATAAACTTTCCACATATAAAAACTAGAATTATAGATGTATTTAATTGACCTATCTAATGAGTTAGCAACCAAAATCTGAATATGAATAGAAGCAGAAAGGTAAGATGAACAACTTATGAAGTTTCAGTGAGTGATGAGGGTAGATCCTTGCTTGAATCTATCCCAACAACCCTCTTCGAGATGACCTGTATATCTTGAACAAAATGTGAGAAAGAGAATATAGAATGTGTAGCATGCATCAACAACACAACATAGTTTATATTATGGACACATGCAAAACATATAGGCCAACCACAATCACTGTTGCTTAACCTAGCCAAGTAAACAAAATTTACCCAAGCATATATTCAATCTCCACAAAATAATCAAAACAATGACAATATCACCTCATAATAGCATGGGAAATCCAGACAAAGTCTTGAACTCCAGTGTTCCTCCAAAGCTCTTCTTTTATTACCAATGGAAGAGGTTGTAGCAACAAAGTTGCTCCAAGCTCTTCAAGAAAAAGTGAACCAAAGCAAGATGACAATGTGTGTGTGTGAGAGAGAGAGAGAGAGAGAGAGAGAGAGATGGAAAGAAATTGGTAGCATAACAATACTCAAAGGAATGGTGACGAATGAGTGAGGGAGAGGCAAAGGAATGGTGACGAATGAGTGAGGGAGAGGCTTCTTTTATAGCATGAGAGGCCAAAGAGACCCCTCTTAGATCTTTGACAAATGTCAAAAATCCAACCAAGGAGAACTCAAGTCAAGGAAAGTGCATGAGCTTTTAGGTTTTGCAGAGAATGGAAAGTGGGATGAGTTGGAGGGTGAGTTGGATGCATGAGGGAGGTGCATTGGCCAAGGAGAGGCCCACACTTTGCTTTGAAAGCAAGCTTCCACTTTAATGTTTGATGTTTCCCTTTTTCACAGAGAGTGGGGGCGCAAGTCCCAAGGTAAAGCGTGAGGGTTGAGTGTGTATGATACACTCTTAAGGTGTTGTGGAGAGTAGAGGAGGGGCGCACCTCATGAGGAGGGGCCCATAACTCCGTTTTAGAAAGAGTTACTAACCACACGTGGGAGGGGGATGCATTCCCCAAGGGTGGCGCAAATCCCAAGGGAGAAATAAATGATAAGTGGTTAAAGAGGGCGTGTGTTGGTTAGGAATGGGTTGGGATAGGTTAGGATAGTCTCTCTTATCATTTGTCACTTTTACTTTACCTCAAATGCTCATTAATTACAAAATTGGCATTTTTCCCATGTCTTGGGTTAGCAATTAAAACTGCTTTTATTTGACTAAGACTCCTATGTGGACAAATCCTAACAAAACTTGTTCGATTGAGTTAAAACTTGGTCCAAGGGTGTAGGGGGGCTCATTCCATTTCTTTTGAGCACAAATACCCCTATCAAAAGCCCAGGGACCCAATTTTTACATTATTTATCAAAAATTAATTAATTAATTAATTAAATAAATTTCCAGCCTTAGGAAATTTTAATTAATTAAAAAAAACCTATCTAGACTCGACGGAATTCCGCAAAACTTTTTGAGCTGTCTTACATGGCCATTTACATCATTCCTAAACACTAGCTACCAGAGGGTGACTTCATTAGAACGCCTTTCACCACTTTGGAGGATTTATTAGTAGTGGGAGTGAAAAACTCAAGGGAATTAATAAGGCTGGTTAGGCCAAATTAATATCCCGAGGATAAAAAACACTCAGTGAAAGGAACTCTCCTAATGAAGAAATCCTAAGGTAACTGACCTAATTATGATCCATGCAGACCTATTACATTATTAAC
>SNQJ01S0162416.1:0-21459 GCA_010110895.2 Picea sitchensis
CCAAAAGTCATGTGGGCCCCGTTTGGGTAAGTTGGTGCATCAACTTCCCGGGGTCGTAACTTTTGCATACGATCTCTGTTTTAGGCGTATGATAGCTCGTTGGAAAGATCTATCCAAGGCCTACAACGCTCAGGACAAAATACCCAAAAAAACATCGTTTAGGGCCTCAAAATGGCCTCGGAAGTTCAGGACCCGAAAAAAACTGCTAAAAATAGTAAATTGTGCAAAAACTGAAAAACTGAAAGAAGCAATGGTGGGGGTCCAAGTGGAATAGGTGGGTGGCCACCAATATCCACCTGGATTAGAGTGTGAAAAGAGATTAAAGGATACTCCATAGGTTCCGCTTTTTGTGTTTCCATGACATGTACGAAAAAATGAAAAAAGTATACTCGGTTATGTTCTCATCAATTTTCGAGCACAAGAACGAACAAAGACTAGGCTCGAGGTTTTTTCTGAAAAATCCTAAAAAGGATTGATATATGTAACAAACAGCAAAGTGAATCAAAAAATATCCATACAACATTGTTCAGGACTATAGTCTTTCCACCTGCAAAAAAATAAAAGACTCATGGGACCATTAGACCTTTAGATTATGATAAAATGCATTAAAATAATATAAAATATTATTAGAAAAAGAAAAAAGTTAAATAAATAGGGATAAAACTTCTTATTGCTATTTCATTTGCATTTCATTCCAAACTTGTCTAGAAACCCTGTTTTTACCTCATATTTTGGTTATTGATTGTGAGAATCACAGGATACCATTCAACAAACGGTCTCTGTCAACATAGTAAGATCGTCATCCTCTTCTTTTTCAATGGATTAAAATTCATTTATTTTGGTTAAAAAGTAGTTTTTGGATGTGTTTTTGGGCTGGAAGGCTCGTGCTGCGGTGGCCAGTATCGGGACCTACGTAAATCAAGGATTTCCGTGGGTTCCCTATGGCCCACCTACAAAAACCCCACACTATATTTAAATCTTGTCTGCGACAGTCAAAAACCCAAAAAATTACTCACATGTTTGCTCAAAAAAGAATTTCAAAAGCAATGATTGAGGATGCTAATCCCTTTTTCTCATCTCCATGCAAGTATTTGATTGCCAAAATGTTGGATTGGAGAGACTGGGAACAAAAGGATGATGACTTCGAGGCCTTGAATGATCCAAGGATTGTGAATTACCTATGATAGTGCAGATTGTTAAAAAATTTCAAAATCCAAGGCATGAGAGCTCAACTGAGGTTACTAGAATACCTGGTCCACATGTGGGATGTATACCAATAGGTGTTTCATGTGGGTGTTAATGTTCTTTCCTTGGATATCGAGGACATTTACTTCTTGATGGGATTATCTCATCGTGGAGCACATGTGACCTTAACAGGAGGTTGAGGTGGTGGTTTTCCGATGAGCGAATACATTCATCGGTACTACGAACCTGAGGCTGAAAGGCACAAATGTAAGGTATCTATCAGAGGTGTTCGAGATTTAACTCTCTAGAACATTTTTTTTACCATTTCAAAGATGGCAGGAAGTGCATCTCCGCACATGGCCCTCCAAAGTTATTTTCATTATGTCGTGGAATGCACGAAACCTCGTGTGTTCAACTGGTGCTATGGTCTTCTTCGCAGTATGAAGACACAGTTAACCAAGAGCAAGAATGGGGACCTGAATCAATTTGAGTATGGGTCCATTTTGGTGTCTTTATTTCTATAAAGAGTCCCTCATTTACGCCTACAGGTAGAGTGGGGTATACCAACACCACGGGATCCAAGGATCAAAAGGTGGTGCGATCTCATGGCTCGACATGTAGCGAGCCCCATTATGAAATACAATGATGCATTCTTTGATTGGTTGAGGCCAAAAATATTGCTGATAGGCGATTATGCCTGTGTCGTCTTGGACTTTTGAGGCAACCTCAATTTGGTTTTACCTGAGGGTTTTCAGTGGGGGGACCTAGGTAAGAAAAACAATATGCTTTTATGATGTTTTTGTGAATTTTTTAGAATATAAGATGTGTTTTATGTTCTCTATCCAATGACTAATCAAAAATATTTTGACCATGCAGATGTAGGGCCACACTGGCCTCTGGGTACATCCCCCATTCATAGGTGAGGGGAAGTAGCTGTAGTAGTTGGATGGGACACTGATGATTATGCAGCAGTCGAGCAAAATTTAGAGGGTTTGACGGCAGACATCCCGGATATCTCGATCAATGAGATTCTGAGGCATTATCGGCACCACACCATAGGCGTGTCGGGTTCACTCAGTCGACTACTCTGCAGGGTAGCATGGGTAGTAGTATGCTACTATGAGCAACATCCATGATGCTCTTTTGTAGAAGCCATGGACTTCATATTTTGATATTTTGGTCTTTGGATGGAAAGCACTTTTTGTAAAAAACATTTTTATCATTATATATACACATGAGTTTTCTACCAGCTTACTTTGCTTTATATAAAACATGTGATGTGTGATTCAATTTATAAATGTCTCAAATGTCTGTCTAACACACAAGTAGCTAATGCATGAGTTAACGTATTTAGACATCTAGGAATGTGTTGATACTCAAAATAATCAAAGTAACGTTCCAAGAGAGGAATTTGTAAATATACCTATAACAAAGTAGGACTTTGGATAGTATAGATGTTACTTAACTGTAGCACTACTAGATGTGAATCAATTCGTACAACCAGTCATTGAATCCCAAGTGAAATAACATTGGTCAACAATTTGATGACTGTGCTATATTCTACAATATTATTGGTTGCATGACTGAGGAAAACACCTTGTAGACTGATAAGTTCGGTCATGGGTGCATAGATTACCCAGGTAGTAGAAGCTAGGTTCTGAGTACTACGACTAGCACCATCGGCGAAGCGAATGTAGGGTAGAGAATACGTCAACATATGGAAACCAAGAACAACTCAAGGTAAGCAGTTGGGGGTCGAAACCAAATAAAGAAAAGCACACAAAAGTAGTACACAAAAGTATGATACAGTAAAAATACAAGCACTCATGCAAATATGGTCTAAGCATAATACTTCTTCAAGTAAAGCCCATTTTTGGGTTCACTCAAAGGAATGACATCATAATCTACTAACTTGTAAGCTCCCTTTTCCAACACTCGTTTGACAATATAAGGGCCGCACCACATAGCCTCGAATTTTTTGGCCCCTAGTAAATCACGATCCTGTTCATGGAGGAGAACTATATTACCTTCGAAGAAAACATGCAGCTTGACATGCTTTTCATATTGGGATTTTACGCATTTCTTCTAGGTTTCAATAACCAGGGTGGCATAATGACGAGTTTCGTCTAATCGCATAAGATACAATAGACGTTATTCTTCGATAGAGGTGTTGGGAAGAATTTCAACGACTAGCTTCAATGACGGTATCTCACATTCAATCGACAGAACAAATTCTATACCATACACCAACTGAAAAGGTGTAAATCCCGTAGTGGACTTCATGGATGTCCATTATGCCCACAATGATGAAAACAACATCGTGTGCCAACTTGTCTTGTGAATTCCTATTATTCGTCGAAGCATAGTGATGAGAACTTTGTTTATTGCTTCAAATTGGCCATTGGCCTGTGGATAGTAGGGGGTTGAGTTTTCATGTCGAAGACCCAACTTTTCGATAAGCTCGGACATCATGAAATTTCGAAAATGGCTACCGCGATATCGTGTGATGATATGATTGAATATGAATAGAGGTAAAGTTTTTCCGGTATTATCGAATGTAGGCATCACCTCGGCCCATTTTTTGAAATAATCCACATCTATGATAATGTATCCATGCCCCCCGACCGAGTGAGGGTTACAGGTCATGAAATCAATGCCCCATTTCGCAAAAGGTCCAATGGAAACTACATGGTGTAAAGGTGAAGGATGTGATATTATTTTGTTGTTGTATGTTTGACAAGCATGACATTTTTGGATGGCAATAATACAGTCTTTGAATAAAGAAGGCGAAAAATACCCTGCTCATAAGATCTTTTAGGCAGTAGCATACCCAGACATGTGACCACCACATGCTCCAGAGTGGCCATTAAAATATTTCTCAGTCTCATCATAGGTGAGACATCGTTGAAAAACAGATTCAACCCCACGGCAATAAAGAGTGTCACTGAGGATAATGTACTGACATTCTTGGTAACGTATGTGACGACGGTCAATGCTAGACAAATCGGCCCAGAAAGTCTGATTCTAGAGATAGATGATGAAATCCCCATACCAAAGGTGATTGGAACTGATCAGAAAAAGGGATTCGTCGGGTAAAGAATCCTCTACTACATTTTTTGTCTCAGTGCAGGGAAGGTCACATATCAGTTCAGCAAACACCAAGGATTTCTTAAACTTAGCTCGTTCAAACTCTAAGTCAAACTCCTGGAGAATCACTATCCATTTAGAGTATTTTCCCCCTAGCAATTGGTATGTAAGAATGTGTTGCATAGGGTTGCAATCGGAAATTATAGTGGTCTTTCGTAATAAGATATAGTGACGGAAACGTTGGACAGCTTGAACAACTCCCAAGGCTAGTTTTTCAATGTAAAAGTATTTGGCCTTGGTAGTCATGAGACTCTTAATCAAATAAAAAATCACGTGCTCGTCGTGTAAATCATCTTCTTGGACTAGGACCATAGCAATGGTAGAGTCTGAAGCAATGAGATAAAGGAAATAATATCGACTATAATCTGGCGGGAAAAGTAGTGGGGTACGGGTTAAAATCAGTTTCAAATCTTTGAAGGCTTTATTGGTAGTGGTGTCCCATACGAACTCAGAACCTTTCTTCAGTAGTCAAGTAAATCCGAGTGTTAACTCAACGTAGTTGGGGATAAAACGACATAAAAAAATTTTCTTCCCTTGCAAAATTTGTAGCTGGCAGAGTGAGGAAGGAGGAGGGAGATTGAGAATCACCTCTACCTTCAAAGGATTGACCTTGATCCCCTGATGTGACATAATAAATCCCAGGAATCGGCCAGACTCCACACATAAGACACATTTGTGTGGGTTTAAGCGTATACGATAGAACCGACAATGAAGGAAAATGGCTCGGAGGTGTGCCAAATGGTCACTACGATGTATGGAATGTGCTGGCAGGTCATCTAGATATGCTTGTACAATGTCCTTGATATCATGAAAAGCATAAGACATGGCACGTTGAAAATTTGCACCGACGTTCTTTAAACCGAAGGGTAGTTTCCAGTAGGAAAAGGTTCCCCAAGGACAAATGAATGAGGTTTTATGTTGATCCGTGGGTAAGATGTTGATTTGAATATATCTGAAGAAACTATCCATCAAAGAGACGATCTCACTTCCGACGCAATTGTTGACAATTTGGTCAACGAAGAGGGTAGGGAATTTTTCTTTAGGACAAGCTTTGTTGATATCCCTATAATCAACGCAGACACAGATCATACCTTGTTTCTTGTTAATCGGAACTAGATTGGATACCCAATCAGTTAAATCCAAGGGATAAATAAAGCCATCTTTAAGAAGTTTTTCGACTTCGATATTGATACCAAATGCCTTACGAGGATGGACCAGGCGAAGTCTCTACCGGACGGGTTTAGCACCCGTGTAGGTCTTAATTTTGTGTACAAAAATATCAGGGTCAATACCCCGCATCTCTTCATAAATCCATGCGAAGATGTGACAAAACTCTTGAAAAATGCACTTGTATGTGACAACCTCATCGGTGGAACATGAAGCTCTGATGTGAACATTTTCGACAACTCCAGGCTTAATAGATATGTCAAGGCGGATGGTGGGTGAAATGTTACTCAAGTTCCCTTCATATAACACATCATGTGTGAACTCCGAAACATAAGAAATAATGACAACAATTGATGAAGTCGAGATCCGTTGGTAACTCTCTAACGTGTGCTGCTCCAGGAAGAGGATGGAACGATGATGCCCATCATCCCATGGGGTGTCTTCCATGGACATAACCGACATGATCATCTTGTCTGTAGGAAAAATAATGTGAAATGAATCAGGAGATGAATCACCAAGAGAGGGAGTAGAAGGGTCGATCGATTTAATGGCTTGATAAGTGGATTCAACCGGACTTAAAAGCATCTGGTTGCCATAGCAAAGATAATCACCAGGTTCGGGTACTATCCATGGGTTAAAAGATGCGGGGGTTTCGCAGACGGAGGTGGAAATCATGTTAATCGAGACAACCAAAGGAGGTGGAACGTCGGGTGGTGGGATTGGGAATGTACCCATCAAAGTTGAATCTTTTAGTAGACCCACACCGACATTCTCGTACCCAGGGGGTGTCTTGGAAATGGAGGGTACATTTCTAGTATGAGTATTAGAGTTAAAAAAGGCCAGTTGATCTACTGTAACAAATTTTTCCTAGTGTGGGAAACGTACAACACAAAAAAGAGTAGACACCAATGCATGCATGGAATCAATCCATATATGGCCAAGTAAGAGGTTGTAATCAAGAGGTGCGTCAAATACCTCAACTTCAACATTGATCGATTTTCCTTCTAATGTAATAGGCAACGAAGGGAGTACACCGTAGAGTTTAAATCCAGAGCCATTGAAGGCTTTGAGCATGTTGTGTGATTCAGTTAAGGGAGGAAATCCAATGGACTTCCAATAGGCAAAAAACATTACACACGTTGAGGCACCCTCGTCAATAACTATTCTACAAATGTTCTTGTCTGCGACGACAACTTGTATCTGAAAAGAGATCTGAGGGGGTAACCTTGGAATGTGATCTTCCAGGTAAAAAATTATCAAATTTATATTCGTAGGGTCAATTCCACCAATAGGATTTAACATAGCCTTCCGTTGAGTGGGACAACTTTGAACGACCTCAAGAGTCAACATCGTGGAAGGTTATTGTGCCAGATCTTCTACAATACTGTAGTTCTGAGAAGCACGTGCATGAGGATTGAACGAAGACTTTCGGACAACACCCTTTGGGGGAGGGTGAAGAAATGTATCGAGGCTCGGTTGTTCAAGATGAAGAGGATCATTGGTAGGTGGAGTCAAGGGAGACTGTTGAACCAACGAAGGTGGGGTATCATCAATTTTCTCCTTTGAGGAAGAGTAATATTTGGCTCAAGTGGTAAGTGTGACATCATTCTTCTTTGAATCACCAGTACACATAAGGACATAGGAGGTAATGGATGAAGAAGGTTGATCATGGATGACCAATTGAGCCTGTTGTTGAGAAGGGAAGGGTTGAGACAACACAACAGGTGTAGGAGGTTTTGTGGTCCCTTGAAGGAACTTTGTGACCTCGACACGTTTTGGACAGTCCTTCGTGTAGTGATCATCACCACAGATAAGGAAAGGATAGAGTGGTTTGAATTTTTCCTTATCATCAACAGGTTGTGACTTGGTCTTGTCGGATTGTGGGCTATTATTTTTATCCTCCTTATTCTTACCCTTCCCTTTTTTAGATTTACTCTTACCGGTAGGTAGATTGAACAACATTCACTTCTGAAGTTTTACTGGTGGGAGGAGTGGGAGTCGGAGTAGTTTGAACATTATAAGCATGGGATTTGGGATTGGTGTGAGAGGTCTGTGAAGATTGAGGTTGAGCATGGAAAGTTCCTATCAAACCATCAATAGCATGAGAATTTGTCGGGGTTGTTGAGGTGGTCGTGGTAGAAGGGAAAGGAGCGTCAAGGAGCAAATCGTAAAGAGTACCCATTTGTGAATAAATGAGATTGAGGTATTGAGCGCGACTGATCACCTATTCTTCCATGACAACTCCACCCATGGCAAGGTCATGAGAGATGTCATTCATGAAGGATTTCATGAATCATTCTGCAAATAATTGATCAGGAAGATCGAGTTTGATTAAACAGCGTCTTCATCTCCACTCATGAATGTGATTGGAGATGTGAGTGGCTTTATTTTTCTTGAAAGAACTCAAAATCTCGGTTCCTATTTCATAATAGATTGGAAACTGGTAGTGCATGAGGAAAGCCATGACTAGGGTATTAAAGTTGGTGAAGAAGCCTCATGGTAATTCTATATACCACTTTGCAGCGAAACCCATGAGAGTTCGTTCAAAAATACATAATCGAATGGATTCATCCATCAAAGAGTTGGATGAACACCAAAGGTGGAAGGTCATTACATGATTGTTTGGATCTTCTCCTGGTTTACCATCGAACTTAGGAATGCCCGATGGTAATTTGGCCGCTATGACAGGCCAATGAGGAGAATGATGGATAGGATCATTCAAAATTCTAGACAAATCGGGTAAGTCCAAAGTGGCTAAAAAATGAAACTGTCTATTCACTTGAGGATATTGGTGACTTTGGGGAGGAAGTCCCATCGGTATACCAGTAGGACCATAAGCAATTTTCACATAAGGCGAAGGTCCTGACAAATTCGTTCGGTGATGAGGAGGCATATAGCCCATAGGGTTGGATTGGTTAGGGATGTTCCCTTGAAAAGGAGCACTGGACTGAAATTTTGGACCCCAAGTGGGATTCAAAGAACCCAAATATGGATGACCATATTTAGGGGGCACAAAAAGGTTAGCTTGAGAAGACTGCCCCCCAGAGGGTTGCAGGTTTCCTTGCACACAAAGGTTCGAAAGGTGAGCTAACAAGTTCAATGTGTTTGGTCCAGATTGTGAATGATAAGCTCCAACCTGAGATTGTCCTCCAAATGGAGGTGGCACCCCAAATTGAGTTTGACCCCCAAATTGAGGTTTCCCCCCAGCATAAGATTTTCCTCCAGCGGGAATCTGGTCACCATAAGTGAGAATATGATGAGTGCTTCCAATTGGATTGGAGCCACTAGGTCCAGATCCACCATGAAGAGGTGGATAAGACCCTCTGGAGAGGACTTGGGAAGGTGTGGGAACACAACTAGCAGAGGTATTATGCCCAAGTTGAACTTCGGACGGAACTTGGGTATGGATAGCAGCAGAAGGGTTCAAAGCATGATACCTATTGAAACAAGGTATGAATTTTTATCTCTAACCAAAGACTTCATATTTTCCTAGTATGGAGCCGCCCTAATTTTGAAAAAAAAAATGGGGGACAAATTGTAACCTTTCGCGATTCGGAATTCTGTGTTTCATAAAGAAGTCATTCTAAAGTTCACAACTCCAAAATCCCAGTGCCAAATTTCTGAAAGGGGTTTTATTTTTTTAAGAAAATATATAAAAAAAGGGGAAACAAATGTTATAAATCCCAATGTGCTTATTTGCAAAGTACCTTTTAAGTGTGATTAATTAAACCCTTAATCACGATCAATGAATCTTAAATATTTCAAAGATTTGGGTTTCCCAGTAACAAAGCACTCTTGAAATATAGGTCTACGAATTCCCGATTCTCGATTTTCGAAAGTCTTAATCATAGCTAATCTTGATTAATTAAGGTTTTAATACAGATGATTAACGTCCGATTTAAGCTATTCACTTTTCTCATTCGGGGGTTTCATATGACATATCTCTTGGGTACGTGATCCTCGAAACTCTGAAATGAAAAATCATAAACTCTAAAACAAAGTCTTAAAATTGAATTAAGTCATTTTAAAACATCATTAGTAATCACTAAACTTCTTTCGGGCTTCGGGATTTGGCGTTTTAAGAAACAGTCATTTCGAAACTCCAAGTTGAAATCGCCGATATATGATAATATTTGTAATAGGATGAATTAAGATTTTTAAGTTTAAATGCGTATCTTTGAGCTCATCTTCTTCATTTAAAACATTAAAGTATTACTGCCTGTCTTAGTATGTCCATTAAAGGACGAGTTAAAAGAACTACAACTCTGCATTTCAAATTTTATTCTTATCTTTTACAATCACAAGTGAGTTGTATTCATCCAAGCTTATAGATTTTCTCATCTGCAAATAGGTTTTCAATCTAGTGCAAACGCTATGGCACCTAAGAGGGTACTTAAGAAAGTTGAGGGAACTGTTGAAAGCACAGGTATAGAAGGAGATGTCGTAGCTGATACCACACCCCATGCTCTAGATTCTATCAAATCTTGGAGGCAAATATTCGAGAATCTAGATTACGAAATTAAGAACTTCCTGCATGATTCTAAAAACAAACTCCAAGACATAGTGGAGTCTGAACTTCACAAGATAGCAGCACACCCACGGCTCATGCCATATAATGATATGATATATTGGGCCTTAGAGAGAGCAGACGCAAAGACAAGGATCATTCTAGACAGCCATGGGGTCGTCATTGGTTCCTTCAGGCCGAAATATATACAAGTAATGTACATGATACCCCCTAATCCTAAGTATATTTATAATGCTGAATTCATAACCGAATTTCAAAGAAAGGAATGCACAGAGTCAGATCAGACATACCCTGATATAATTAGAGGCTGGTGGGGAGTGCCAACAAAGTTCAGGGCCGATACTTACGGGAAATATGCCACAACCTCACTAAATGAATACATGGTCTATGTAAGCATGATGCTTTGCAGACTCTTCGAAAAGAAAATCCCCACTCATTTCCCTGCGGAATGGGTGCCTCTTCTTCATCAAGCAACTGAAGGTTTTAGTTTCAACTGGGACAAAATCCTATTAGACAATTTATCTAAGGAGGTAACAGAGTATCAAAATGCAAAATCCAAGGGCCAACCAGTGGCCTTCTATATGTCCGCCTACATCATGGATGCCATATGCTTCATGACCCCTTTCCCTTTGATGAATTGGAGTTGGAACCCAACCTCTAATAAACCCATTCATGAATACCATTCTAAGTTGTGGGAGGAAAATGCTAAGGATTCCTTTTATGAAATTTTCCACTTCGTGGTGATTCTGGTGCACCAGATGCAATTTGGCAGTGAGCCTCCCTGTATTTCTGAGTCAGTCATGGAAAGTCTCAAGGCCGTTGTTGATTGGTTTATAGAAGAAATTTTTTCCTACATCAGGCTTTTGGATGTTCAATCCCTCCCCATGCACTACCAAAATCCCTCCCTGATAGACTGGTATGCAGGGAGGTGGCTCATCATATAGTAATAGGTGGCATCGAGAATGAACTAAAAATGGCCCAAAAGATATTTTGGCCTATTTTCCCTCTGCAGGTTGGGAAATATTCACTACTCAATCTAGGGCATTCCAAGGTTGAGGCAGCCGCATTAGGAGAGATAAAGTTGCTAAATCTCAATCACAGGAAATATGATCCCCATAAAATTGTGGGTAATCACCAATTCAACTGCAATCTGAAAGCATACGAACATGAACAGTCCCCTTGTGATGACATGTTCAAAGGAGTTATAAGTTACGATGAAGTGTTGGCCAGGTTTCAATCTTTGTCACCTGACTTGCAAAACAATTTCTTGAACTTCCAGAAACATCGGAGAAGTGGTTTGCTCGGGGTATTACTAGGAGAAGCATCAACTCATCCTCCAGAACAAGGAAGCATACCCCCAGGTTTTGGATCAAGGGGGCAGGATAAAGAAACTACAAAGAGAATTCCAGAAGAGACTAAAGAGTCTCCACGGAAAACAGAAGAACAAAAGGCAGAGAACTCAGGAATGGAAAAAGGGTCTCAGACACCCCCAGTGTTTGATAAACTAGATTTCCCTTCATCATGTACAATTCATGGTGATACCCCCAAAACAACAGAGGAGGTAAGATCTACAGAACTAGGTGCTCCCATCACCTCTTTGACTCCATTACACTCCACTTTCAGTTTCCCCCAGCTAGGATCCCTATATGTTAGTGACCTTGAGCCCATCTCCAGAGAAGAGATTCCTCCATCTGATTATTTTTTCAGTAAGAAGAGAAAGGCAGTGTTGAAGAAGGAAATGCATCAAAGGGAAAATTCCATGGTAAAGAAGCACAAAATCATAATAGATGGGCATAATTTGGAGGAAGAAGATTTCACTACCGATGTAGTTGATTCTATGGGAGCATTAGCCATAGCTAACTGGTTCACTGTTGAAAATATGAAAGCACGTCTGACACAGAGAAACCTCATGGTAGCTAAACTACAAGGCCAATTAAAGGAGAATGAAAAAAGGATTGAAGAAGGTATAAATAAAGGTCTAGACCAAGCCAGAGTCGGGGATAAGCAAGAGATTCAATCCCTGAAAACAAGCCTCAGCGAGATGGAAGAGAGAGTGAAGACAAGTCAAATGCAAGAATAAATCATAAATCAATTACAAACAAAATTAAAGTCAATTGAAGATCTAATCATAGATCTGAAAGTTTTCCAGGCCCAGTCACTGGAAGTGTATGCAGAGCTAGAAGTTGAACAACATAAGTTGATTTCCAAGATAGAGATCCTCCAGAATTACTTCCATGAAGCAAGCAATTCCTTTGATAACATCATCCTGAAGGAAAAAGAAGCTAACACAACAAGGGTTGCTCTTCAATGGGAAATCATATATTCAACGAACGAAGAGACATCCAAAACTACAAAATTATCAGCCACAGAGCAAATCAGAGGTGACATTATGCTCAAAGTATGGGAAGCCAACATAATGGAAAACAAACGAATAGTTAAAGAAATCAAAGACGACTGTGAAGAGGTTTTCAATCTCTTAGACAAAGGGCCATTACACATCGGAAAGGACAATTGCGCAGGGCTTCTAGGGAAGATAAATATTGCGAGACAACAATTAAAGTTTAAAGAAGATCTAAGTGAGATCCAAATGGAGATTTCAAAACTAAAAGAAATGGATGTCACCTTAATCAATAGGCTGTTGATTTAGCCCAACTTAAAATTGCAGTCAATAAAGTTTGCAGATAAAAGAGTTGAAGACTATTTCCCAAAGATACAGAGAAAGGTATATCTATTCGAAGCAAAGGAGTTTCTAGAGCCTCCCAAAATGTCTGCACCTTTCCTCAACAAATGCATCGAATGTCTCAGAGCAAAAGAAGGAGAGTCTTCAACATAGCAATAAAGTACTAGTTTGAAAAGTGTAGCTATAAAAATAAAAGAAAGATAAAGAAAATCATGTAAAACAGTTTTAAACTTATTTACAATAAATAGTTAGTTCCTAGAAATTAGAGATTCCCCAACTGCCAAGGATTGGAAATTTTGTATAAATGTAAATTTTTAGGACTAAGAAAAGGCTTTTTGGTGGCCATTGTACGGGAGAAAATTTTTCCAGTGATTAATAAGAATGCAAAGTGGAGATTCCAGATCTTGTCAATCCCGAGCTATGTGTTCCCTTTGTTTTTGCTCATAGCAATTTTTCTTAAGTGTATCTTTGATGAAATTTTAACAATAATTTAGCATAATATTTACTACTAGTTCAAAGTCGTTGGGTTATCTAATTATTTACAGTTTTTCCTCTGTACCTGCTATCAACAGTTTCAATACCTGTAGATTCTTTAGGATGCAATGGTTTGTGTTTAATTAGAGTCCTCTTGTGTTTCATCTTTCCTCACTGCAAAGTGAGATTCTTCCATGATCGATGCCTCATTTTTGTTAAACGATTTTGTGTTTTTCACTCGTCACTATCATGTCTTTAAGATCTAACTCAAGAACAAGAAACGACCTCTGATATGTTGAATAATATTCTGTGTTTGAAAATTTTCTCTTATAATCAAAATCAGAAAGCAACACACTTTATTGAACACAGTTTTAGACCTTCTTCCAACCATTATCCCTCATGACTGTGCGGCCTTAAGATAGCCTAATGTAGAACCCGACCTTTCTAATTAGACTAGCATTGACCTAAATTTATTTAACACTATCTTGCAAACAACTAACACCCAGGTCGAATTAGAATGTTCATGGGCAACCATTGAATGGGACATAAGCATCCAAGAAAACTAGGAAGCTCAACGAAGATAGTTAAGGAACCAACCATAGTGGTTATCCTTCAAAGCTGACTTTGTCTACCTTAACTTTATTTACTCGTATCAGATGCTTTGATGGTATACTTTAGAGATTTAAAGTATAAACTTGGGAACAACAATACCCAAGAGGGAGTGAATGGGTAGGTCTAAAGGAACATGGTGTACTAATGGGAGCATGGTTAACCACTATATTCCCAGTGGGAATAGTCATAGCACGATGGACCATTGTAGAGTGGGCCATCTGGAGAGGAATGGTTGAACTAGGAACAACTTACTGGGCATCTGAACCAACGAAGAGATAGGCAGTTGTACTGGAAAAATGATCTAGGAGTATCAAAAGGGTAGCATATGTTCCGGGTAGTTTAGGGATGGCAGGTATATCCACTCCTGCCCCTAATCCATAAAGGTCTTGCACTGTGCGAGGTGGTCTTCTAACTATTTCAGTAGTACAGAAGGGATCGTCGACTCCAAGGCATGAATAAGGTCCGGTTAGAATTCCAGAAGTATCAACAACAAGTTCCCCAACTAAATTCATCTGGATAAAACTCCTTTCATATCTAGGAGGGATGCGGAAAGCTTCCATAGAATCGAAAATAACTCGAAAACGTTCCAAGGAGGCAAAACCTTCCTCTAGTGTGGTGGTAGTATCCTGGACCTCACTCTGTTGAGGAGAGCCCTTCGATGAATGAGGGGGTAGAGGGGTAGAATCTTCCATATTTTTTGGGGGAATTCCTTGTACCTTGCGCGAATGGTGTGGAGGGTCTATGTTGGCAGAACCAAAAATTCTGCGGAAAAAATCTATGGCCAACTACGAAAACAAACAACACTTGCTAATAAAATCTAGAGTTTAAACCAGGCAAACAAACCTTCTCATTATGAAGTCACCAGTTGGTGATGAAATCCAACGTCGCGAAATCAAGACAAGAAGGGGTTGGGCTAGGGTGGAAAAGTTACGTTGACGACTTGCTTAACAAACTTACACTCTGGTGCAAGATCCCACACATAATCATGGGTATACCCTCCAAGGAGCCCGAGTGAGTCTAGCCAACGTCGATTTCAGGTATCGTGAGGACTTGCCCCTTCACAGTCACCTTGTGTAAGACCCTAAGAAGATAGGCTACTAAAGTTACCACAAACAACAGTGATGCCTGGGGAAACAGTCGACAGTTCAATCCATGCACAAAGGCAGGGTATCTAGCCCAAAATGAACTTGAGAGGCTTCCACTCATCATTGTGGTTATACCTTCAAGCGACATCCATAATACGTGCAATGTCTACACTGAGATCGACAAAGCATGGTGAGTAACTCTGCCAATATCAATGTGAGCTCAGGTTTTATCCTTGTGTGAGAAGGGCTTCCCAGGACAAAATATTGCAAATGTATTTGAACACTCCCTATCAAAAGATACTACTTTGTGTTTTGTGCTTTGGAGAGTGTGTCTCATAGCCTATTCCAAATCTCTAGCCTAGATAATGTTGGTGTAAAAGAGCCCTAGAAAATAAAAGTTACTAATTGAGTTTTAGATTTTGCAATGTTTTTTAGAGGTTGTTGTTACTCAAGAGGTAGATGGGAATCAAACCAATGTTGTGTAATACCTTGACCCAATAATATGAAAATATAAATGAATGATGCAATTTTTTGTTCGATGAATTCTATCTACATCAGGGAGAAGGTATTTTTCTGGAATAACGAGAACTACGAAGTACAATTCCTTTTCTTTGAATGAAATACCAAACAATTATGAACAATGCAATGTCTCTATTTGTTCTCTTTCAATTGTTTGAATGCCAATATTTTCTGTATGAATGATTACCTAAAAGAATGAAAGACTTTAATTTTCCTTTCGAAAACCAAAACAGGGATGGGGTTAAGAAAGGATGAGTAATCAATGAAAATAAAACACTCAACAAGCACCCAAACCAATCTTTTAATGAAGATAAAAATAAATAATGACAAGAAAATGTTTCTTCAAATGCGAATGAAAAAATGACTTCCCAATCATCAAGCAAACTAGAACATGTAATCAATCCAAAACTTCAAATCCAATCAAAGACTTTTAATCGAACAAGCACTCAGATACAAGGTCAAAGATTATACCCTTGTTGATAAAAATAAAAAATGAAAAAACTAGAAAAAGACTAAAAGAGAGGTGCTTGATCTCTGAAACCAATCAACAACAAGTCAAATATTCAGAAAACAGTCATATGTTGGCATTAAAATTCCCTCCTAGCTGATTAAGGAAAAAACTGGGCATCAACAGAGGCCAAGACCCAACTCAAAAAATTTCATAGACGGCGATGCAGGATGATAACATATCACAATGCGGAAATCAAGAGTTTCTGCAGGCCATAAATAGATAGGGTGTGGAAAACCCACACTAAAGAAAATAACCAAGGTGCGGAAATTGAAGGTTTCCATAGGCTATGTATAGGGTACAGTGCGAAAGTGTTTTTAAATCAAGAAATTTTGAGAAGAGGGTAAAGGATCTAAGTGGAATTTTACATCCAGAGAGTCTGAATGGATCTCCCACAGACTCAAAGACTCACTTAAAGTAAAAAGAATAGGTTAAAATAAAATGGCAAACAAAAACCACAAATCAAGTCGTATCCCCAGTGGAGTCACTAATTTTTTTATTGGATAAATCGATGAATGCGGACATAAACTAATCTCCCTAGATCCACCTAGATCTAGAACAAAACAAGATAGGACATGATGCTTTCCCTAAGTTGCTACCATTGAATTTACTATCAAAGAAGGAATGGATGGCATACCTTTAGATATAACTTCCTTATATCTCTGTTGCCCCTGCTTCACTCCAATGCTCTTGTGAGATTAAATCTAAAATAACACAAACCAACCAAAGTGAAAGAAATAATTGTAGATTCAATGGAAGCCTAAACATGTGATCAAGGAGTCATGTAATAAAACGCTAATGATTTTATGGGAAAGAAACATGTCATTGTATCATATTAAGTAAAAGTGGAAGATACAACCAAATTGCCTTGATGTTGCAAGTTCCCTTTCAGTGGTCCTTTGTTCCAACACACACATGCACTTTTTCTGAATTCGTATGAAGATGGTCCACAAAACTTGATGGACAAATGAAGGCCCCAAGCAGCAGTTGTATCAGGATCCTTCACATAGTCTTCAACCTATTCTTTCAATAATTCTTTTCTCAATATTGCTTAACCTTTTCCATGAGAAATCCATTATTATATAGGAGAAGGTGAAGTGGTTACTAGGATGAGGATGATCCCACCAAATCATAGAATCCAGTAAGATCACAACCATACGCACACCACCTCATATTCTATAAGATTCTCCTTATAGAAACTTCGTGAAACCTCTTCCATTTCTTATCTTCAAACACCGCTGCACCCTGCCTGTATAGCAGCATGCGGAAATCCCACGAGCCAGGGATAGAGTAGCTTGTAGAAATCAAGGATTTTTTCACTGTGAACCACTGTCAGTCCGCGACGTCATTCTAAAAAGGTGCCTTGTAGGGGAAGAACTTAGTCATTTTCCTCATGTAAACGATTGTTTTGGAAGCTTGAACAAATGCCTATAGGGTCATCATCAGAGTGACCAAAATAATGTGTAACACTAGTTGATGGTTGGTTTTTGAGTTTGCTTGTTTACCAGGGAAAAGGACATCTCAAGTGAGAAAATGGAATCTAAAGAGGGACTTTCTCAATATGAGAAGGATGTGAGAAAAACTCTCTTTTCCATGTCAGAGATGGTGAAGGTGTTGTATGCAGATTACTTGGAATGAAAGAGATCGGCTTAAGGGAAATATTCAAAGAACGAAAAAAGCGAAGAAGAATTGAAGGAATTGCCTTCTACACCGAATTCAGAAAACATCTCCGAGGTATGCAGTGGAAGTCGTTCATCAATTTCGCATTGTTCCCATCAAGATGGTTCTTTTGGTGCAGTTGAAAAACATACAAGAGGTATAGGTTTGAAATTGCTAACCAAGAAGGGATATGAAGGAAAGGGCCTTGGAAATAAGGGCCAAGGTATCATTAATCCCATAGAGTTTGTGGAAAGACCTCATTATTTAGGATTGGGATATGGTGAAGATGAGGTTGGAGCATTCTCCAAGATGGTTTCCAAAATCTTGGAAGTAAGTGATGCTTCAAATGATTAGTTTAAGTCATTTCGGAAACACTTCATGAAAGGTGATGGCATATCACTCCATGATGGTGATAGTGAATGCAAGTCATATCCAAAGAAAAGTGAAGATAAGAAAGATAGTTATAATGGTCATGGTTTTTCCAATCTATTTTTTATTATAAAAAGCATAATCATGTAATCCAAAAGTTGTGGAATATGTATCCTTGTACTTTTTGTCATTCACCCAAGCATTTTGTTGCCAAGTGTTGGAAGAGACAATCTTTGTACAACAATTTTATGTCGACCAATAAGGAGACAAAATAAAGACTCAACTCCACAATGGAAGAAAGAGAAGGGAAAATAAGTCTAGATGCCAAAAAACCACTGCACTTATTGCAACAGGGGTGGACATCAAAATGCTAATTGTTGGAAGCTTAATCCGGAGCTTCGTCCAAAAAGGGACAAAAGGATTGCGCATGTACTCACAAAGGAAGAGAAAGTACCAGCGAAGCAAGAAGAACACCGTGAAGGAAAGAAAACAGTCACTTGGTTTTTCCAGAAGTTGATGTCACATATTTATTGTATTTTGCTTCCATTAATGTAATCACACATGTTGAAATGATGACCTGTTATAACCTCATTTTTGTACAACATAGTGTTTTTTTTTATCCTTATGAGTATGTAATTGGTAAGTTCCATTTTGTAACCTTTTGGAGGACCAAAAGGTCTTTAGTGGGGAGGTGTGATCTAGAATTGGATCTCGGAACCAAAATGGGTCCAGGAAGGCCTAAAAATCAAAGTGATCAGAATGGATTCAAAATGGACGTGTGCGTAGGCCTCGTTGATACAAACCCAACTTAATTTGAATGAGCTCAAACAGAAGTCGTATGACCAACATATCACGATCTGTTCATTTTGCCAAACAGGGAAAATTTGATGACTGTATAGTCCGTACAGTGTTGACGTGGCAGCTGATTGTACAGGTCGTACGGTCGTATAGGTGATGTGGTAGTGATGCATTGGCACAGAATGGGCAGTTTATGGTGACAGGTGGAGTAATCTGAGTGTGACACATGGCACCACTGCAAGGGTGACACATGGCATAGGCTGATGTGGCAAGGTCATATAGTTGTATGACATGTGGAAACTGGCTGATGTGGCAGGTACAGTGGAAGTTGACATGGAAAGTACATTGGATGCTGACTGGGAAGACATGTAGTAGGCAGATGGACAAATCATAGTCTAACACATGGTAGTTTGTGGGCAAGTGGTATGGTGCCATGTGGCCCAGACATGGGCTACCACGTGGCACCCCTTTATTGGATTTTGGTTAAAAGTTGTTTGAGAGTCCATGGGGATTGACCTCATGAACTCTATGGGTGGCTACGTCTTCACTTAGGCTGGGATACCAGCCCACCTACATGGTGGGTTTTAACCATAGTTGGCACATATTTGTTTTAAACTTGCATTAATGTGTTGTCGATGGAAAATAGGGTTGGGGCCTAGACCACAACCCAAGTGGGCACACCATACGACCACTGCATATGTCCATGGTTATTACTTTGGCACACAGATATGGTTACAACCCTCAACCCCTAGTTTCGGAGTCATACGATATGACACTACCTTGGTGCATGGCACAGATAACCGATGGAGTATAGCCCCCGATCGCATGCATATCTCATATGACCTGGATGTTAGTTTGTGGCATGGAGGTTATAGGGTTAGCCCCAGTTGGTCGGGCTATCCCACTAACCAAGGGGAATAACCACATGCTGGAATCTAGGGGATAAAACTACATAAGGGCCCGTGGAGGTTAGAACCAGGTCACATGGCCATAGATGCGACCGAGGGCTAGGACAAAAGGGGCTAAGACCTAGCACTAGGCCACATGGAGGCACCTATATGAACAAGAGCCCATGAAAAGGGGATGCACCCTTAATTTTTTTCAATTAGTGGGTTTTTTACTATGTATGGTGGGTTTTATTGATTTTTGGCCTGATATTGGGAGATTTTGGCCATTTTTGGAGGATCTTGGGCCCTTTTTTAGGCTAGATCCTAGGGAGAAGTTGGGAGGTTGTTGCCAAATTTAGGCCTATATAAAATAGAGGCTCTTGAATCCATAGGGGGAGATTGAGATTAGGAAAAGGATGATGAATTTTTAAGGCAAATCTATTTTTATGCAGGGAAGCTATTGAGGAGCGCACCTTTGCAAGCCATTTTTGGGAGCTCCGTTCATCCGTTTTCAGTGCTGTCAGTTTTGTTGGGTTCTAGAGATCTGGTAGAAAAAGACCAGATTAGTTTATAATACTTTTGGAACTGTCATGATGTACTTTTAAATCTTCTAATAGAAATAAGAAAGCCTCACCCACTGAGACAAAAGGCCTGGAGACGTAGGTGAGATTTCCGAACTCCGTTATCACTTTGGTGTTTTATGGTTTGTTGTTCTTGATGCTTGTGTTCAGATCTGTATATTATCTTATGGTTGTTATGTTTCCTCTTCCATTCTTCCTTTTTCATTGATTTCCTAAATGGTAAAATAACTAATGGATTAGTGAAGGTAGTAATAATGGGCTTCCATGAGGAATGAAATGTTATCCCACTCAATTAATGAGGTTGCCTTACTATGAGTACCTAAAAATATTTCATTTATTTGATACAATGCATATCAAGAAGAATGTGATATAAACATTATGGCGAATCATATATGGAAGAAGGGATAAAGAAAAATTTGTAAAAATTTGTAATGGCATTCGGGAAGCCAATAATGCAATGCAAAGTGTGATCCGATCAAATAATGATGGAGACCAAAATAACCTTCCATGGTTATTAACATAGCAACAAATCAATGGTGTAAAGGAGGTCATTCAAACAATTATATTTCCCACAGGTTTTTGTTCAAACATAAAGAATATCTTAACAAAGAAAGGTGAATTTGGTGGGGTAAAATAACATGATTGGCATACCTTCATTAAGGTAATTAATCATTTTAGTCTTCATATTTATATATTGGTCGTATACATTTTTTGAGATTTTTTTTTTTTTTGTCTAGTTTTGAACAAGTAAAGATTCATTTTTATTGTTACAGTATGTTCTACCTCTATCTCTCCTAAACGACTTTGACAACAACATCAAATAAGTTATATATGATCTTGTAAAATACATGAGGTAAGTAGCTGCAATATATATGAAAAAAAAAATTCAATTTTTTGTTGTACTTAATGACACGTGTTTTACTTGTAATGTAATATGGATTATGTTTTGTTGAAACATGTTATTTTCTTGCATCATGATCTGTAGATGGTTTTCATTGAAAGAAATCCATGAAGATGATATAAAGTATTGGAAGAGAGAAATTCCTCAACTAATGTGTGAAATGCAGAAGTATCTACCTCCAACATTTTTCAATGCACAAGAACACTACCTCATACACAAAGTTCAGGAGATTGAAATGTGTGGACCTGTACACACAAGGTCAATGTGGATGGTGGAGAGGCACTTGAAATCATTGAAGGCTTTGGTTATACAAAGAGCACGTCCTGAGGGTTCTATGGTGGAGGGATATATGGTATATG
>SNQJ01S0162418.1:1829-21459 GCA_010110895.2 Picea sitchensis
CCTTGTTTATTTAGTGAAAAGTTGAATGATAATGAGGAAATATAATGTGTACATGATGAATATTTATTACTTTTATGCTATGGAACAAGCATTGAAAATGAGGGGTCATTTTTTATTTCCTAAAGACGTTGTCTTGTATACTCATCATTAAGCATTGTAGTATATAAATAATCAAGTGAATTTGAGCCAGTAGCATATGAAATGGGTAGAATTTTTGTAAAGTTACTCTTTTTTGTTGAATCATGTGATAGAAAGGTAAAACAGAGTTCCAAATGCATTAAGAAGAATAATTTTATTGCTACTATACCATGTAAGTGGAAGTGGTAGGATTGGAATATGTGAAGGAATTCTATAAGGAAGATGTAGATTTTGCAGCAACATGGAATGTTTGTAAGGAGTTGTAGAGTGATGATAGAACCATATTTTGATTGTCTTGTTTAAGAAGGATTTTTGTTTAAGAATTGATAATTATATATTCTGAGAGGATCAATGAGGGAGAATCCCATCATATAATTTCACAATGGTGGATTAGGATGTCATTTTGATATTGTTATAACAAGGGCCTTATGAAGTAAAGGTATTAATGGCAAGGAATTATGAGAGATGTGAATAAGTGGCTAGAGATTTATACAGTGTGTCAGTGTACAAAAAAGAGAAGTAAAAAACTATGTTTGCATACACCATTATCTGTACCCGATAGAATGTGCGAGGACTTGGCATGATTTTATACTTGGATTGCCTAAAACTCAAAGAAGTAATGATTCCACAGTTATTGTAGTAGATAGATTTTCTAAAATGGCACATCTTATTCCATGTAAGAAGACCAATGATTCTACAATTATAGTTGTTTTGTTTTTCAAGGAGGTTTTTGAATTGCATGGTTTCCGTAGGAGCATTTTTTTAGATAAGGATAACATTTTTGGGGGTTAATTTTGGAAGAGCTTGTGGAAGAAGATAGGGATAGAATTGTAGTATAGTTCTTGTTGTCATCCTCATAAGAAATTTTGAGTAAGTGTCTAGGGAATTTGTTGAGGTTCTTAGTTGGAGAGAAGCTTGGACAATGGGTCTTAGCACAGGATAAATTTGGTTATTTTAATAATTGAGTGAACATGTTTACAAGTTAGCATCCTTTTCAAATTGTGTATGGAGGATCACCTAAGGGGTGGACATATTTGTTGCACTTTCCTGATGCAAGCATAAGACTCTACATATTTTGAGTCTTTTGTAGAGTTCATGAAGGAAGTGCATGAATAGAGGAAGAAACAATTGCAACAAAGCATCCTAAAACACAATAAAAATATTCATGAGAAGAAAAGAGAGGAAATTCTGTAAGGAGACTTAGTAAAGACACATTTAATAAAAGAAATATTTGTTAAAAGAACATATAATAAGTTGAAGTACACAAAGATAGGACCTTGAAAGATTTTGTAGAAGAGCTTTGATAATGCTTATTAGCTATAATTACATGAAGGTTTGGATATTTGACAAATATCTAATGGCGTTCATTTGTATGAGTACTACAATAGTGTTAATGATGCAACATGAGAAGAACATGTTTTAAATTGGAATGAGCATATTCTCTAGAGAGAAGAGATGAGATTTCAAAATTGATGCAACATGAGAAGAACATGTTTTAAAGTGGAATGAGCATATTCTCTAGAGAGAAGAGATGAGATTTCATTAATTTTGAAGGAGGGAGTTAGTAAGAGGACTAGGGAGAGAACTCACAAAGTAATTGGTTTGTTGGAAGGGAAAGGGTTTAGAAGATGTCGCATGGATTTCAAAGACAAACCTTGGACAAATTGGGAGGACATCATTTGGATTTTCATCATCCATCATGTGAGAAAGATGTTTATATTTTCCTTGTTAGGGGATTCTAATGTAGGAACACCCTTGGTCCAAAGTAATCCTACACAATAAAAGGAAAACAATTTTGAGTTTTCATTTGATTTTCAATCTCTAGTTTTACTCTTGTAGGTGATTGAAGTTTTCACTAAGTTATGTTAGTTCCATTTGTTGGTAATTTTGGATGCTTGAAAAGTTCTTAGTTTGATTTCCTTATACCATTTCTAGAATTCAAATCCTTGATAAATTTGATTGACTAATCAATTCAAGTCCATCCAATGAGTAAATTTTACAACTTATGTAGTGTAGCTATATAACAGAGTTCAAAGGTCCTAGGTAAGCTTGATTTAATAATATTTTGGGTCCATTGAGTAGACACATTTTAGGACCATTGCAAAGCATTTAAAAATCAGAGTCAAAATGCTCATATAAACCAAATTTGATAAAATTTTGGGTCCATTGTGCAAACAAGGTCTAGAGATTTTGCAAGTTTTGCAAACTAGGTGTGAAATGTCCAAGTAAATTCCAATTAAATCATATTTTGGGTTTGGTGATGTGTTTTTACATGGTGATTGCACAATGGACATGAAACACCTAAGTAAACTATATTGAATGATAGTGTTAGGTTTAACGGGACATGTGAATTTGAAAAATTCTACTAGAAAAGTACATAGAGGATTCCAATCATATAATGAACTATATTTTACAGAATAATTTCATGTCCATAAACTAGATAGATTAAAGGATTTGTACTAAGAAATTGCACAACGAATCTTAAACTTCCAAATTAAATAAATTGGATAAGATTTATAGAATCTAGAAGCTCAAAAGTGAGGTTCTTAGAAGGGAAAATTGTTCGACGTAAGGGTAACCAAATGCCCATTATCCATTAAGCTGAGGGAAGATCAACAATCCACATTAATTCTTAGGATTCTTAAAAAGTCCTTGAGAAATTCTAAACAAAAAAACTCGATCGTCATCTAATTGAGTGAAGATGGCTAGGATTTATGGATCTTTGCAAGGATCTTAAAGGTACGAGAGGACATTCATCCTTCAACCACATTAGAGAATTACTTCAAAACAAGTGAGTAGTTACCACAATAAACCAAACATGTATGGATTTAAAGTATATAAAATTTCAGAATGGTCGTTTTAGGTATAATGATTATATGACATAATCCATGATTTAAATTTAGATAAATTTAAAAAATTAACATGGGATGAGTTTTTCTTTTAATTTGTTTGTGTTTTGTTTGTATGGAATGAATTCCTCTATATCTATTTTTTCTTAAAATAGATAATGAATTTTATAATTGTCGTTTATTAAATAAATACATATATTGTTATTTGAAATTATATAAATATTGAATACTTTATATTTTTATAAAAATTATTATATAACCTAAAAATATTTCAGCTTTATAAATAATTTCTAAAAAATAAAAAGTAAATCTTATAATTATTCATAAAAAGATACATATTTTACTCTATTAAATTAATTTTTACAATTTTGAAATACTTTAAATTTTAATCATAATTTCTTTTTTCTTTTTAGATATAATATAATTGAAAATAAAATACATTAAGTTCATAAAATAAAAATAAAAATTGAGTCAATCATCCTTTAACTAGCTAGTCTTCTTTATCACTTTGTAATAATGTTAAACTTCATTTTTGTTTTTGTTTTTTAAATTGTAGTTCAATTTTCCCTCATGGGTTACTTTTTCAACACATTTTACAGTAGTGCTATTTTAAATTTCTGATTAATCTAGAAGTCTAATCGATTTTCTGAGCATCTGAGTTGGCTTAAAATGAGACAAAACTTCTGAGGTAAGGTTTCGAAATGCATGAAACTTTGATCTATGCCAAACTCAAACTACCCCTGAAAATCTGGTCAGATTCATACCTATTTTTTTACCTTAAAAAAAGAGAAGATTACTCTTAAAATTTATGGGGTGGAGAGTCGAGGCGCTTCATGGAATCCAGGGTTCGAGGTTTTGGATGGCGACCAGCTATATAGCGGCTCTCAACCCTTTGGTTATGGTCTAGAGGTGTTTTACCCGCAAGGTTCTCAACTTTATAGATTTGGCAGAGTTTTTTTGGCGGAGTTAGTGGCAGTAGGTGCTAGTCCTGTAGCGGCAGGCTCCTGTCAGATCCTTAACTATCCGTTTATTATAGCATGTATCCTCTCAGGATGGAGGATGAGTTCGTTGATTACGAGGAGGAGAGAAACAATGTTGTTGATTTCTTTGTCAGCGATGAAGAGTTTATTAACCTGCAAATGCTCAGACACACACAGCGAATGCGATGCGGCTCTGGGTACATCCAACCAGGCCTGGAATCAAAATTTATTGGTATAAAAATCTCAACCCATCATAAATTCTAGGTTTTTAGTTTAGTATAGTGTGTCATTTATTTAGGTTTCACATTGAAGAGGGGTTGGGAAAAGGTTTGTGGGAAGATTAAATATAACAATAAACAAAATTTAATTAGTTTCAGACTCTCGATCCTTGAATTTTAATTAGTCCATAGTCCTAGTTCACATAAAGTGTTAATAGTTAATTGAATATCCATTACAGTTTGACACTCCTGAATTTAGGATAAAACTAAAATGACGGGCATAAAAAACAAATGCCCGTCATCAAAATTTCACTTATCAGTAAAATAAATTTGAAATTCCATCCCCGCATCCAACAACTGAAAAGGTGTGCAAGGGTCGCATCTCCCCTTCTTTGAGGGTCTTCGTGATGGTTGAAGTCGTCAACTACCCCAGTTCGAGGTTTCCTGCATGGGTAATCTTCCAAGCCCGAAAAAGAACACAATTCCTTCTATCACAAATGGTTCCTCTACGCATGCAAACATTCCCTCGATAAGAAAATCCCTGATCCCTGTGTCAAACACTAATAGCATTTTGGAGCACAGTGAGTTGCAAAACTTTGTGCCTAAGTACAATCCTGGGTGATGGAGGGTTAAGAATGAGAAGCGGTGCATGGTAGCGGGCGAAGATGTGGTGATGAGTGAAATTCCATCTCAGCTAGGTCGCACAACTGTTGGGAGGTTTTCTGGCAAGATGGTTCGGGTTTTGTAGTTGGCAGTTTGGATGGATTTGCATTGGGCAGGTTTGCTTGGATACCATCCTATCTTCCACACCTTGTCTAGGGTTTGGATCTTTTTCAAATTTAATTCCAATGAGGACCACGAGAAAAAATTTCTCTAAGGTGTGGAAGTGTGGTTTGTCTGGCCTCATCCTGAAGGAATGGACAGTTAATTTCGACCCTGCACATGAATCCCTCTGGCCCACAATAGTCTAGGCCATACTTCCAAACTTGCCTTTGGTTTTTGGAACGGTTATTTCATGGAATCCGTTGGAAACCCGATTAGATGTTTTGTAGGTTGTGAACCAGCATGGGAATCCAAGCCAGAGAGATGTTGGGCGTGGATTCAAATGGAAGTGGATCTTAAAGTATGTCTTTTAGATGAAATAGAGCTTGTATTTGGAGGATTTTCGTGGGTTCAATTCATCAACTACTATATGGTGTCGTTTAGATGCTTCAGATGCCATGAAGTGGGGCATATGATGGCACAATGTCATCATCCCCCGTCTCACTTCCGTCCTTTCAAAAAAAACGTGGAAGAGAAAAGTTGGGTTGAACTCGGAACTTATTGAAAAGGTGGCAGAAAAGGTTTCTACGTCATGCAACAGCTCTCGAGCCCACTCTGGGAAAGTGCAAGGAGTTCATGATGGGGGAATCCCGAAGCATTGAATTCGGGTAAGTCTTTCAGAGATTAGTTCAAAATATTTTATTTCAAAAAAGTTGATGTTCACTGATGTAAATGTTGGCTCCGTGGTCTCTGAAACTAGTGCTGGCTTTTCAACTTCTCCCCTGTGCTCCCCCATATAAGCCCGATATCCTCAAAGCCCTAGGGTTTTGGAACCCTGGTTTCCTCAACCCCCACTTTCTTCTATTATGGATTCTCTCGGAAATCATCAGGTTCCTTCGATGGAAAAGGTTGTCATAAAATCTGACTATTTATTAAAATCCCATGTCAAAAAGGAAGTGGATCCCCCTTGTTCTGGTGGTCTATCTCTGGATGAAGGCTTGACTCCCTATGTGGGTCGTAAATACCATTTTTCTTTATCCCCACAACGAGCTACGAAGGAAATTAAATCAAGTAAAAAATCAACCATTTTGAGGGCCCTTGGAGTGGGGAAAGCCCTATCCAGATTTGTCCCTAAATGCGAGAGGGGTCGAGGGTTCCACTAAAAAACAGGCCCTCAAAAGAATGGTGGCTAAGTGCAAGCCTAATATTCTTTCAGTCCAAGAAACTATGAGCTATGGTGAGAAGGATATTGATGATTTTAGTCTGTATCTTAAGGATTGGTCCTTTTGCGCTAAGGATGTGGTAGGCTTTTCAGGAGGCCTCCTGTCTGCTTGGGTCCCAATTTCAAGAATGTGTGGATTTATGTCTTTGTTTCTAGAATAGTTTTGGATTTGGAGGATCTCTCTTTGGTTGCCTCCTTTAGAAGTCTCAACATATATAATTTGTATGTTGAAAAAAGGCTTTTTTGAAAAAGATTAAGCAATTTTGGTATCCTATAGGCTCCCAATGTAATTATCAATGTAATTATCATGGGTGATTTAAAATTTATTCTGTCCCTTAAAGAAGTTTGGGAAAAGTTTCCCATAAGGGACTTTTTGGAGGGTTTTTTTTCCTATTGTATTTTTGCTCATAACTTGGTGAACTTGGAGCCCCATAAAATTTATGAGACTTGGAGGAATGGAAGAAAAGGGGAATATCTAGTTGTGAAGCGACTAGATAGGTTTCTAGTGGAAGAAAAATTGTTGGCCAACTCTTGGATCATCAAATCACCTGTAAAGATAGGGAGGATTCTGACCACATGGAAATTTTATTGAACATCTCAAGTGGAGCTTCCAGACTTCCTTCCCCCCTAAAATTCAACCATGACTAGTGAAAAGAACCTGATTAGATTAATTTGATTTAAGAATCCTATACTCATCTTAAATTTATTCTTGGTAGCTCCTTTGTGCATCGAATGTATTCTAATCTAGAAAAAGTAAATCGGGTTTCCCAGGCACGGGTATGAAAATTTAACCTTAAAAACAAATCCCTTTTAAGAGAAGTGGATAACATACTAGTTGTGTTATTAATCTCAAATCCCCTCGACTCCCAGATGAAGGAGGAAGAATTCGAGTTAGGCTCTTTACTCAAAATAAAGGTTGATCTATTGGCTCTTGAAAAATAAAAATGGTGATTAAATAGCAGGGAAATATGGCTACAGGAGGGAGATAGAAACTCCAAGTTTTTCCATGGTTTTTCTAACCATAGAAGAAACCTCAATTCAATATCATAAATCAAAAACCCTGAGGGTCAAAAGGTCTACTCCTTTTCTGAGATTGCGAATGTTGGTGTTAGGTATTTTTCTGATATTTTCAAAGCCCTTCCTGGATGTCCCATTAATGAAATCCTTGAAGTTCTTGATCTCTTCCCTAGATCAATCTCAGTATATATGAATTATTCTCTTTAGGAAGAACCCTTCGAGGGGGAAGTGTTGGAAACCCTGGAAGCATTCCAAAAAAGTAAAACCTTGGGTCTTGATGTCCTATCGGTTGAATGTTTTCTAGGATTCTATGATATCATCAAGGAAGATTTACTCTAGGTTGTGTAGGAATCTCAAAGATCAGGAAAACTTCTAGGACCCTTGAATAAGACTTTCTTGGATCTAATCCCCCCGAAAGGGTCCTTATCCTTTGAGGGTTTTAGGCCTATTTATTGTTGCAATCTAATATACAAACTCATTTCCAAGATAATTGCAAACCATCTCAAACCTATCCTAAGTGATCTCATCTTGGAGGAACAATTTGGTTTCCTTTTTAATAGACAGATCCATGATGTAGTTTCTCTGGCACAAGAATATTTTCATACTATAAAGGCTAAAAACATCCCTTCCTTTGTTTTGAAGCTGGATTTGTCAAAGGCATATGACAAAGCCAACTGGACCCTTTTGAGATTAGTATTAATTCAACTTGGATTGAATTTACATATGGTCAATTGGATAATGAGTTGTGTTGAAACTGTTTCCTTTGCTGTCTTGGTTAATGGCTCACTGTCATCCTTCTTCAGTCCATTTAGAGGGATAAGACAATGGTGTCCTTTATCCCCTTTTCTCTTTCTCATTTTGGGAGAAGGTCTTAGAAAACTCATTGATAATTCAAAAAAAGGGGTCTTCTAAGAGGACTAAAGATGGCACCTGATGTTTTTCTCTCTCACTTATTATTTGTAGATGACATAATTATTTTTGGTGCAGGAAATGTTCAAGAATTTAAAGTGATAAAATGAATCCTTAACTTGTATTGCATAGCTATGTGTATGAAGATAAACAAGGAAAAATCTATAATGTTATCTTGTTCCCTTATGGAGGTCTCTTTGGAACAACTGAAGGATTGTTTTCCATTCTCTTGGAAGAGCTTAGATGAAAGAACAAAATATTTGGGATTCAATCTCAAGATCGTGGATTACAAAGTTGAATATTGGCTATGGATTCCAAGAAAAATTCAGGCAAGGGTATCTAATTGGACCTATTGTTTACTCTCAAGAGGGGGGTACTTGGCTCCAATTAACTCTGTTTTGAGTAGCATACCCGTTTATTGGGAATCCATTGCCAAGATTCCAAAAAGTGTACTCTCCAAAATAAGGAAAATTTGCTTTCACTTTCTCTAGTCAGGTAAAAAGGACTGTTTGGGCATTCCTTTTAGTGAAATGGTCTCGAATTTCCAGACCAAAAAAAATTTGGGTTGGGAAATCAAAAACCCCTTCTGGTTTAACAAGGATCTAGCTGCTAAAATTCTATGGAAATTAGCTCACAAATATCAATTGTGGGACAGGGTGTTGGCAGCCAAATACTTCTCAAGTAGATCAATTGTGGATTGGTTTAGAGATCCAAACAAAACAATTTCCAATTGTTCCATCAGATGGAAAGCATTGCTTGATGCATTTCCTTTAATCGACAAATGGTGCTCTTGGAAAATTGGCAATAGAAAATCAGTGAGGATTCGGAAAGACCCTTGGGAAGGGGCATACGATTCCTTCATCTTGTCAGTCGGTCCGATAAATACCCTTCACTTTTTAGGAATATTCTCCTTATGGGATGTCAGGAAGGAAGTTGCAGATGAAGTGAGACATACAAGTTCGAAATCTATGGAATACTTGGGCTTAGCTCAAAGTTTGGATGATGAATGTATCACATATTTGGAACTCCTAAAGTTTAATTTTATTTCTTTAAAGGAAGAGGATCTTGGGCTTAGCTCAAAGTTTGGATGATGAATGTATCACATATTTGGAACTCCTAAAGTTTAATTTTATTTCTTTAAAGGAAGAGGATATAGATTCACTTTGTTGGTCCAAAAACCCTATCAATGGCATGTATACGGTAAAGATGGGTTATTTAATGCTCCTAGAAGAGGATTTTCAATAATTTGTCCAACGGCGGTGGGAAAACATATGGAAACTAAAAACCCCCCTTAAATTATCCTTGGTCTATTGGTTGGCACTAAGGAACAAAAGATTAACTTGGGAGGTTGGACTAAAATGTGGTTGGATTGGGAAAAGCATATGTGCCCTATGTGATGTTGAAGAGTAAATACTTCCCATTTGTTTGTGTCTTTCCCTTTCACTCACAATGTATGGAAGGAGGTTTGTAATATCCTTAAAATTTCCTTTCAGGAATCTGGGAACTCCTTGGAGGAGCGTCTCTTCGACTAGAAGAAATCTCAAAGTGATAGATTTTTTGGCTTTGTTACTAGTATTTTCATCTACTTCATCTGTTGAGCCAAAAATTCGGCCATTTTCCATAGTATAGTCTCGATTCCTAAGTTGGTGGAGGGTCTCATTTCCAAAATGGCCTCAATTTTTAAAAATACGTTGAAGAAAATGAAGTTCAGGAACCTGATGATGCCATATGTGAAAGTCAAAATCCCTTTGGGATTATTCAACGGTACTTTTCAGGGACACTCCTCTCTTTGTGGCGTAGGAGATATCATTTACATATTAAAGAAACATTTTTTCAAAATTTGTTATGCTTCAAATCATGGCACCAATATGAAAGCATAGTTCTCTTGTAGTCCTTGATCCGAAACCCTTTGTAATTGTACATATAGGTTGGTGAATCGTTGGAACCAAGTGTAAATGTAATGGACATTTAATTTTGTGAACCATGGGCATTAAGTTTTAGTGAGTGCATGCATTTGAGTAAGTGCGTGGAGATCTTATACAAAGACAAGGTACACATAGTCTATGTGTTTCACTCACCTGGTCAAGTGCGCACATTTTGCTATGTTGTGCGCACTTGGGTTAGTGTGCGAGAATGAATGTTTATGTTTTGAGGCCAGAGAGCCTGTGTGAATATGAGGCTGGTGAGCCTAGACGGAGATAGGCCAGTATATTCATGTAAGTATATTCATGATTATTAATATAATATTGCATCGTTGCGCACTGACTGACTCAAATGAAAAGAGATGGGGGGGCTACTCCACTGGAAAAAGGAAAAATGAGGTGAGTCGTAAGTATTGAGGAATATTTTATAATATTTCAAGGAAAAGTGTAATTTCAAATATATTGTTATTTTATCCTAAGTTTATGAGGAAAGGGAACGGGTCACCAAGTGGCTTAATGCTACTTTTGGAGGTGACAAGTGTCAACTGGAAGGAATGCAATTTATATTTCTAGCCTTGAGTATTTTTGGGGGATTATTGCATTATTATTCATTTTGGAAGCTCTCGTGTGCAGAAGGGGGTCGAACTGTATCGAAAATATGATTATTACATGTTCTTCCAGAGAATCTTGTAGGGAGGTGTGTGATGTATCCATAGTTTATTCTATCAATAAGTTGGGCTTGATGACTGTGAGCAGTCTCTCTAGTTGAGAGATTGGCTATTGTGGAGTGGTTGTCAGACCCGTGAGAAAACTCTCCAAGTGAGAGTATTGTTGAGAGATGTTCCCTGGTGCGGTGAGAATTGGTCGTAGGGCTCGAAGACTTCACGTTCGTCTTGTTGTTAGTAACCCTGGAAAGGGAAGTGGAGAAGTCGAAGGAATGTCGAGGAGAGAAGGGGAACACTTCCTTGTGTGTGATAGGTGCATGGGGAATGAGGGATTGTGGGCTAGTTGCAGCAGTGGGAACTTAAGACTGGGCAATTCTATTTAGTTTCATACCATAGACTACCGCTAGAAATATTTTTTTCCCCGGTGGAGTTGAGCCCCAACTCGGGGGTGAACTGTTGCTAAAATATTGTGAGAAACAACGTCTATGGATGAGAGGAACATCTGAGTCAAGGCCACAGTTGGTGACTTTCTTAAAAGATAAGTGTTCTCTATGTACTTGTATTTCTTACTACGTGCATATTTGACTATTTTTGACATGGGTTAATTCTTATATGTGTGTTGCATATGAGTATTTGTTTTTATTTGGTTTAATTGTTTCTTGATCATGTAAGTATGGTGCACTTAGCCTATATTTGTAGTTGTGCATGGTTATCACAAATATGGTTAGTCTTTCATGTTAAGTTAACCTTGTGAATTTGGTTATAATTCGTCGAGAAGAGAATTGAGTGGTATAGTGCATAGGATCATAACATCTATGCTTCAAGTGGCTAGAACTCATGTGTGTGTGGTTAAGGAATAGACCATGTGCACAGTAATTACAGAAGTGGCACATGACACCTAGATGGATGTGTGTGCAGTTATGTTGTATGATCAGTATGCTGGTGCGTGCAATTGTTTGATTAAATTTCGTTTCTTAAGATTGTACTAAAAAGAGAATGTTTCTTATGCTGTTATAATTTATGTGGCACGACTCAAGCTTGGGTTGAGTGCTTTACTTCAAGTAGTACGGCATAGACTTGTGTTAGAGTAGAGATTGTGCAGCAAATCTTCAAAGTAACATGGCCCAATAGTATGATGGGGTTGTTACGGTTTGGTTGATTTAGAGCTACAAAGGTTTGGGTGGTGTGACACGGCCTAACCTCGAGTGGTTGGGGATGTTACAGAGTGGTATCTGATCTATTGGTTCAACATTGGACTCATATGGGCCAGAGACTAGCATGAATAGATGTGTATGTTAAGAATTGGTGGTGTGCAATGTAAAGTTTAGTTTACGTGGAAAACTATTGGTGTGCAGTATAGAATTGTAATGTGCGCAAGATTTGTGATGCATGGCTATGTGTACTAGAGTTGGAGTGTTAAAATCATCCAAGAAATCTAAGGGAAAGGATTCTGACAAAATTGTGCAAAGTTTTCATGTAGTTGTTGTATGAAATCACCTAACAAATATTTTTGTCTACACATTTTGCATAATTATTAGTGATTAGAGCAGGACAAAGTCAGTGAAAAATGTTAAAAGCATGGATAATGTGTAGAGGACTTACAATCATGATGAGGAGTTCAGATATTTGTATGTTGGCTTGGGTGCTGAGGGTACAAAATCCAAGGAAGAGTGCATGAATTTAGCTAAAACTGTAAAAGTATTTCAGAAAGATGTCCAGAGCTACAAGGCTGATAATGAAATGCTTATGAGATCCAAGGCACAACAAGATGACTTCAATGTCAAATTGATGTAGATTATGGACCGAATAGAAAATAATATGGATAAGGAGATAGATTTGAGTAGGTCAAGAAGTTGCAGGTCTCATGATGAGAAAAGAAAATAAAAAATAGTTGTTTGTAAGCATTCTTCCAGGAAAGCGTGCAGTAGTTTGAGTCCATATCCTATCAGAAAGAATAAAAGAAGGACTAGGGTGGATGATCTACAAGGAGAAATTAATAAGATCAAGTCGCCTACCTTTGATGGTGAGCACAAAAAGGATGAGGGTGCAGAGACATGGTTTTTTTGTATGAGGAAGTACTTCTAGCTGCATAACTATTTTGCACAGGCAAAAGGGAGAATTGATATTTATCAGTTAAAAGGAAAGGCATAAATGTGATGGGATCAGTATGTGCAAGTGAAACATATTGACGAGAAGAAAATTACTTGGAGAGAGTTCAAGAGGTATTTCCAAAAGTCTTGGGAAGATAAGATGAAAAGTAGAGTGGAACAGAGGAAGAAGGGAGTTAAACCATCGTTCTTTAGAAATATAGTGCAAGGACATACGACCATTCAAGAGCGTAGAATGTTGGAGATAGTGGGAAAAAATTCATGGCAACGACCTATGCAGTGTTGGGGTTGTGGAATAAATCATATGCGCAGAGATTTCCCTCAAAGAGGTGATAAAGCAAAGACTATGCATAGTGTACAATAAGTTGCGACGGTTTAAGACATGGGTAGAAATGTTCCAAGGATTTACGTTGCATTGGATAACAAGCAAGTTGAGTTCCAGTCACACATGATCGAGGTCGAAGGTAAGATTAATGACCAACCCATTGTTATTTTAATTGACTCAGGAGCTAGTCATAGTTATATAGATCCTAATATGGTGGAAATATTCCATTTGTTGAGAAGCAAGCTTGGAAAATCTTGGTTGGTGCAGTTAGCTACCGGAACCAAAAGGAAAATTAGTAAAATGGTTAAGGCATGTCCAATGGATATGAATGGACTGTGCACAAAGGTTGATTTGAATATTATACCTTTGGACTTGTATGATTTTCTCATTGGTATGGATTGGTTGAATGAGCACCATGTTGTCCTGGATTGTTATAATAAGGCATTTACTTGCCTAGATGAGCAAGGAAATTTTAGAATTGTTCAAGGAATTCCAAGGGTTGTGACTATCAGGGCAATTTCAGCATTGTAGCTAAAGAAAAGTTACAGTAAAGGATGTCAAGTATTCACAGTGCACATGGAAGAGGCATCTAAGGATAAAGTGCCAAGTGAGTAATATTGCACAATACTGAAAGAATATGAGGATGTCTTTAAAGAGATACCAGGATTTCCTCTAAAAAGAGATATTGACTTATCTATTAATCCAATTTCTGGAGTAACACCTGTATCCAAGACTCCTTATAGGATGATTACGTTGGAATTGAAGGAGTTGCAGATGCAACTTGAAGAGCTTCTGAAGAAGGGGTATATATGCCCAAGTGTGTCACCTTGGGGTGCACTTGTTTTGTTTGTGAAGAAGAAGGAAGGTATGCTAAGACTTTGTATCAACTTTAGGAAGTTGAACAAAGTAACAATAAATAACAAGTATCCCTTACCAAGGATAGATTACTTGTTTTATCAACTAAGGGGCGCAAGGATATTTTCCAAGATAGACCTCAAATCTAGATATCACCAAATTGTGAGAATAAAAGAGGAAGACATTAGTAATAATTTATTCAGAACAAGGTATGAATATTATGAGCTTACAGTGGTTCCATTTGGGTTGACAAATGCATGAGCTATCTTCATGTGTTTGATGAATGAAGTTTTTAGAAGTTACTTATATAAGTTTGTCATTGTGTTTCTGGATGACATACTTATCTAATCAATGTCTGAAGGAGGAAATGAGAATCACTTGAGGATGGTGTTGCAGGTTTTGAGGGAGCATCAGCTTTGTGCAAAGCTAAACAAGTGTTCATTTTATCAGTGACAAATTCATTATTTAGGTCATATTATTTCGGAAGAAGAAATAGTTGTGGACCCAGTGAAAATAAAATCCATTGAGGAATGGCCAACACTAATAAATGTCACATAAGTAAGATCCTTTATGGGACTGGATAGGTACTACATAAGGTTTATTGAAGGATTTTCATAGATTGTGCATCCAATTAAATCCATGTAGAAGAAAGGTGTGTGATTTGAGTGGACCCTGTATTGCACAAGGATTTTTCAATACTTGAATATTTTGTTAACAAGTGCGTCGATTTTAAGAATTGCGGATCCAGATGCATATTTCGTTGTGTGTACATATGCATGTAAGGAAGGGATCGATGGAATCTTGAGTCAGAATGGACATGTGGTATGCTATGGATAAAGGAATTTGAAATAGAATGAAAGGCTCTATGCTACGCGTGATTTAGAATTGGCGACTATAGTACATGCCTTGAAGAAGTGGCAACATTATCTTATGGGTAAGAGATTTGAGTTGAGAACAGACCATTGTGGTCTGAATTATTTGTTTGGAAAACCAAGTTTGAATGTCAGATAAAGCAGGTGGTTAGAGTTCATCAATGAGTATGACTTTGACATAAAGCATATCAGGGGAAAAGAGAACAAGGTGGTTGTTGCACTCAATAGGAGGATGCATGAAATGCATGCTACAACCATTAGCATGTACCAGGCATATTCACGCGACAAAATTTTGGAAGTTTTCAAATCATATCTATGTTATATGGATATAAATGTGACTTTACAACAAGGTATGTCATAGCAGAAGTTGGAAGACTATGAGTTAAGAGAGGATGGGATCATCATGTATAGATCAAGAGTTTAAGAACCTGATTTTGTCAGAGATTCATAAGGTTCCTTATGTTGGACATCCAGGTTACCAGAAGACCATTGTCACAGTCAAGAATAAATACTTTTGGCCAAGTACAAAAAAGGAAGTTGCAGATTTTATTGCAAGATGTCTCGAATGTCAGAAGGTCAAGGCTGATCACAAACATCCAACTGGTTTGCTGCAACCTTTTCCTGTTCCTGAGTGGAAGTGAGAAGTTGTGACCATGGACTTAATAACTAAGTTGCCTAGGACTGGTAAGCACCATGATTCTATTATTTTAGTGGTGGACAAGCTTACTAAAGTTGCCCATTTTATTCCAGTGGAGTTAGCACACAAGGCAGTCGACATTGCTAAGATATACATGAACAAAGCTTCTAATTTGAATGGTGTTCCTAAGAAAATTGTGTTGGACAAAGATTCCAATTTCAACTCAAAATTTTGGAAAGGTTTATTCAAGGGATTTGGAGAAAGACTGAGCTTCAGCGCAACATATCACCCTTAGTCATATGGTCAGATGAAGAGAGTAAATTGGGTGATTGAAGACATGTTGAGGATGTATGTCATGGATAATCTATCCAAGTGGGAAGAATACATTCATTTGGTAGAGTTTACTTACAAAAATGGGTATCATACATCATTAAGGATGAGCCCATTTGAATCACTTTATGGTAGAAATTGCACACACCAATGAGTTGGGATAACCTAACATACCGCGTAGTAGTTGGGCCAGATCTACTCCGGGAAATGGAGGAGAAGATGGTAAATATAAGGCAGAACCTAAAGACTACCCAAGATAGGCAAAAGAGTTGCACAAATAAAGGAAGAAACCATAGGGAATTTAGAGTGGGTGATCATGTTTTTATGAAAGTGAAGGCCAGGCACAATTCCCTGAAGTTGGGAAAGTGTTCTAAGTTAGAAACATGTTATTGTGGGCCATTTGAAATCCTTGAAAGGATTGGTCATGTATCTTATATGACTTCATTGCCTACGTCTTTATGCATACTTAATTTTTTCCATGTGTCATTGTTTAAGAAGTATGTCTATGATACTAATCATGTCATTGTTTGGAATTTGATTTAGGTGGAGCCAAAAGGTGGATTTCAAGTGCGACTAGTTTTCATATTAGATTGGAAAATCAAGCAACTCCGGGACTGATTCATGGAGCTGGTAAATGTCCAATGGACATGGTACGGTCCTAAGGATGCAACCTGGGAGTACGAGGATGCTATGCGACCAGAGTATCCTCATATTTTTTATGATGTTTGAAATTATGTATGTACATGTGTATATGATGCACTAAGGAAAATGCATAAGTAAGGAGGAGGGGATTGCAGTGTCCATGATCCAGAACCCTTTGTTATTGTACATATAGGTTGGTGAAACATTGGAACCAAGTGTAAATGTAATGGACATTTAGGCTGGTGAGCCATGGGTGTTAAGTTTTAGTGATTGCGTGCATATGAGTAAGTGCACAGAGATCTGCTACAAAGACAAGGTGTGCACAGTCTATGTGTTGCACACACCTGGGCAAGTGTGCACATTGCACTGCACACTTTTCCTAGTGCATGAGAATGAATGTTTATGTTTTGAGGCCAAATATCATGTTTGAATACAAAGCTGGTGAGCCTGGATGCAGATAGGCCAGTGCACCTATCCATGTAAGTATATTCATGATTATTAATATAATATTGCATCATTGCACGCTAACTAACTCAAATGAAAATAGATGGGGGGCCTACTCCACCAAAAAATGGAAAAGGGGGTGATTCGTAAGTCTTGAGGAATATTTTATAATATTTTCGGGAAAAGTGTAATGTTAAATATATTATCATTTTATCCTAAGTTTCCAAGGAAAGGAAATGAGTCACCAAGTGGCTTAAAGATACTTTTGGAGGTGATAAATGTCAACTGGAAGGCATGCAATTTATCTTGTTGTCCTTAGTGTATTTTGGGGGGATTATTGCATTATTATTCATGTTTCAATATCTCATGTGCATAAGGGGGTCGGACTGTATGGACAATCCGATTATTACTTGTTCTTCTAAAGAATCTTTTTGTCACACACCCGACCCCTAAGTACCCTTTTAAGGGATGGGGTATTAATTTTTCTCTTTCCCTCAACCATCTCAAATCCCCTTCCCAAGGTCTCCATCGTCTTCTTCTCATCAAGAGCTTTCCAACGACTATTACCATGCTCAAATCCAAGCACTAGATTGGAATTTATGACCTTCCAAAGTTCTCAGGTTTTTCATTATCAACATATATCCTCTTACCACGTGGCACCTCGTCTCTCGTGCCATATGATGTGGCACTAACACATAACGGATGTGGAACTCACCTCACTTTTCAATGTGAATCTTTCATCCACATAAGCCTACAATTATCAGCATTCAGGCCTTCCCCGGATTCACTCATATTTTACCTCTAATAGATAGGACATTGATGAATATTCCCCCTTGATATGGTTCATTCAGTGTTAAAAAGGGTCAGGCAGTTTCATTGCTCCAAGCCTGGGGTATCGAGGAATATTCCTTCCTCTAAATCCCACGCATTTCTTCGATGGACGATCTAGATTTTCTTATGGTTTTCTCGATCAACGGTGAGATTTATTCAGTAGTCTAAGGTTCTCCTCACCAGTTGGACCACTCTCAACTTCTCAACCAATTAATAATTTTCTTGTGGCATGATCACTCTGAACAACCTCCCCCAAAGAACAGTTGATATCTCCTCTTGGAGCTCTCCCTATTTGAGCAGATCAACAGTCACAACTCTCGCTCGAAGTTCCTTTGGTCTCGATATTAGGCCACTCCTAGAGAGACACTCATCAACCAAAAACACACTAGCAATATGTATGGCACATATCTCATGTCAATTTCATATCTTTATTATGCCATGATACCACTACTCGTGGCATCACCACTGCTCGACACGTGGACCTCCACATGTACTCGACGTGATATGCACATCCCCACGAATGTACTTGGCACGTCTCTCCAAGAGATCACACCTGCGCTCTGGGCATTGGTGGAGTGACATCATCCGCGTCAGCATGGCGTCATTTTACTCATGGCTTCGTCCCTAAGGAACACCAAAATCTACGACCATGTTTACTTTTAATTGGGTTCAATGGACGATCACGATTGCTCCTTGGGGTATTTCCTTCAGATTATTTTCCACCCAGTGGATCAAATCACTCTGAATTTCCCACTACGATGGTTGGTCATGATCACTCTGAATTCGTCCTCGATAGATCAACGACTCTGGTAAATTCAGAGTCTCGTCCCAACCTATCTGGGGAATACTCCGATGGATCTTCCATGATTAACAATTGATATATTTCAACATTTTGATATGACAGCCAAGGTTAAGACAAAGGTTTAAGACCAAATTCATTGAAAGGGCCCACGCTTGACCCACTAACCAATTACCTGTTTCCATTCATAGTTGGACACCTATAAATCTCTGGGCACATCGACCTTAAAGGTCATCATGATAGTCATAATGGCATCCCCTCTCCTTCTAATATCACTTAATTGAGACCACATAGATGCACGACATAGGTTATTCCTAGAAATTTCTTGATTAACCGTCCATATATTCCCTCGGAGTCTCCTCCTTTGAAGTACAACTCCTCTGAATACACAACTTACCCCGAATGGTATCCTGCAATGGACAGTCAGGATCTAATCTCACTCTAGTTCTGATCGAAAATCCATATCTTCCTTCGAGGTCCTCTAGCACCCTCACATTCAATCATTTTGAAACCATGCCCTTCGATAAAGGGTCGAGATTTATTCGCAATGTTAGTTCAACGGTTGTGATTCATCTTATCTCAAAACAGTGAGTTTCCACAAGACAACAATCTGAAACTCGAGACTTAGACATTTTTCAAGGGTTCTTCCAAGGTTTTCCTTTGGTTAACAACCCAAATTCGACTTCACAACTCAATGATTGTCCCAGATCCCTCCTTTGAGTTTTTACCAAATCTTCTTGGTCTCCTTCCCCATTTCATTTCATTCATAGGGAGTTATTTATTTCATATGACTCCATCTCCTTTTTTTTCCAGGAAACCCAATACAACCGGAGTATAGACATGTATACATGAAATTGTTCCTATGGTCAACAATATCACAGTTTATTTCGTTTAATTCGAGCCAAAACATGAGGCTCAAGAATTCACGTGTACAAATCATGTTCAAACCATATAGTTCCTTACTCGCTTAAATACACAAACATGCAATAAAACAACCAATCTAGTCATCAAACAAGCATGCACATCCCTGAAACATTCACATGAAACTCAACCTTAAATTACAGTTCAATTATGCAATGTACAAAATACTTCTCTATTATATTTG
>SNQJ01S0162419.1:9993-21459 GCA_010110895.2 Picea sitchensis
ATGTAAAAGGGGGCTACATCACCAGTATCATCTCAACCATTTACTTCAGGTCCAAAAAGGAGCTCGGGATGATCGTCAGTAAGGTTCACAGTGTCTGAATGAGTCACTGATCCAATAGTCAAGGCCTTGGTGCCTATGTCGGGTTCGATGGCTAACGCTTTTAGTACCTGTGAACGATAACCACCTCTGTTCATCAATTCTGTAAGTGGGATAGGGATTTTTATTTTGGCCAATTCTCCCTCCATGCTAAAAGGAGCAGGAGCTCACGCCTGACTCATTGATTCGGGTATGTCCACCATAGTCTTCCACTTAGAAGTATTGGGTGGATTAATAGGTGACACTTCAGGCTGTGCTGGTCTTTTCAGAATGGTGATGTTTTTCTGCACAGGGGTATCGACTTTACTTTTCTCGGAAGCCTTCTCAGCAGTAGTCTTCTCAGGAGTTTTCTCAGTCTCAGCTACCTTCTGCGTTTCGGTCATTTTTTTCGAGGAATTTCCTTCTGTCTTCTTACTTCGCAGATTGTATTGACAGTGCACCTCAAAAATAGCATTTTCAAAGGCCTGTTGTCCTGCATCTCTGGCTTCCTCACTTACCTTAGTTTGATTTAGCAGAAAGAGTTCCTGCTCTTCTTGGGTGAGGAAAATGGCCTCATTATCATGAATTCCCATGAGGTTAATGTGAGTGTCTTCCAATTCTTCAATCACCTCTCCCCCTTCATCAACATAGTTTTCCTGTAGAGGAGGTCTGATCGGCTGATCTGGGCCCTTCGTCTCTCTTTGATCTCTAGGATCTCTCTGTCTAATCTGAGGAATGTTTCTCCTGAAATTGGGGTTCCTAATTGGGGGAGCAGGGTTTCTGTCGGATAAATTCATTCTTTCCATCATAAATTCCACCGTTCGGGTCAAAGAATCCAGCTTGGAATCTGTGGTCGACGTGGAAGGTTCTTCTTTGATTGTGACTCTTCTTTCTGTCCTTTGACGTGCTCTTTTCACCAACAGATTAGCCTCCACACTAATAGCACTTTTCTGCATGTCTTCAAGGGTGGCAAAATTTCTTTCTCTTAATTGGTAAGACATGTCCGCATCGAATCCATCAGGGAATTTAATCAATGCCAAACCTGGGGGAGGTTTGATTTCAGTTGGGATTGCATTATACAAATTATTAAAATGGGTGCAATAATCTTGGACCGTCTCTCCTTGATTTCTTTTTATGTTCTCGTATTCTGACAGTATTTGAAGAGGGTTTTTCTTTACCTCTCATCTTTCAAGAAAAATTCTTTGGAATGCAACAAGGTCAGGGATTGATGTGGCGGGTAAAGCTTTGAACCATTTCTTGACGTCCCCAGTTAGACTCTGGGCGAAAAGTCTCATTTGAACGTCAGCTTCATCAACTTCTTGCAAATCAAAGTAGTCGTTCATTTTATCCACATGTTGTTGTGCGTTCAATGTTCCGGTTGCATTGAACTATGGAAGTCTAGTCTGGTAGTCTTGGGGCATGGCATGTAGCGGTGCGGCCAACACCAAAGGGGCATACTGAGCTGCCATGATGGATGGAGGAGGTTGAATGGTAACCTGGATAGTAGGCGATGCAGCAGCTGAAGATGAAGGTGAGGAGGGACTGCACGGCACTGAGGCGGTGATTTGCAATTTAGTCTTGGGAGACAAAGCTTCTGGGGTTCGGGGTTGCAACACAGTTGGATCAAAAATGAGCCCTGACACAAAACTGTCAGATCGTGTTCTAACCAGACTTCGAGGTAGAAAGGTATCAAGATCAAGATTTTGAGAGGTAACAGGTTTTCTCGAAAAATATGGTGACTTATGCAGGGGAGTATGACTCCCTGAGCTGGCAGCTGAGGCCTTTCGCCTAAGCAAATGTTTGGGGTTATCTATCGCTACTGAGAGTTCTGGGTTGGGATGAGATCGAGTGTGAACTTTCTTGGAAGCCAGAACTATTTTTTGATTTTTATATATATATTTTTTAATTTCGTGAGTATGAAAATAATATATACAAAGTTTGATCAACCTCTAAACATTACTTTCTTTTCAGAATCAAACGTTCTTTTGGGGGAAAGAAAACACGAAATTGTCAAATTTTTAGTTCGATCCCCAGTATGGTCGCCATTATGTTAGCACTCTGTAATTTCCAAGAGGTTGACAAAGAAGGAATCTACAAAGGTAACTTTATCCAACCGCTTTTAAAGTTGGGATCTAGCCCTTCCAGATTCAGAGAGGGATCTCTCTATATGATTTAGCTTTGTTTTTAGTTAAGATATTAGGCTAGATAAAAGGAACAAGTATGTTTTGTTGTGAAAGGGTTCATAAATTGGTTGAGACAGTTACACATCCATTGGGCTATGGGGTCTGTATCTAATTAAATACAAGAAACAACCAGAAATGCCAAAGAAGACCTTCACATGGCGAGATAATGCATTCAACTGGATCTTTTAATAATTTAAATGATGGACAGAAGAAAAGATGAGAAAGATCATTCAACTAAGAAGCAGTTAAGAATTCCTTAATTGAAAACCTTAGAAGATAAACATTTAAATCTTTAAAGTCGGAAACAGGGTATCTAAGATAAATCCTGCAACATACGTTACTTTTAGAGATTAGTTTCAGAAAACATTATGAGCACTAAGCAAGGAAAACATTCAACTAAGAAAAAAAAACGTCACCAGTGAATACATGCAAGAATCCTGTCAAAGTACTTCCTCTTTATTAATGGCCGATCTCTTCAGAAATATTACAGTTTGATAGCAATAGGGTGTGCGAATCAAAAACCCTCAATACTTTGAGAGTTGAAGTATTTATAATTCAAATTACAAACATTCATGTCATAACTGATCAGGACGTGCTCATTCTATTTTTAGTCTAACTACTTTAACTAATAAAAAACTGTTTGATGACTCAGTACAACTGCATGCGGTATTTCTGGGGTAGGCCGTTGGCGAGGTGCCTTCGCATCCTCTTCTGACTGGAGAGGTGACTGGATGGTGACATCTCATCTGCTAATCTAGTAGATCACAAAGTTCTTCCCATCGGAGATTATTTGGCACTGTGACTTTAAGTAGTCTCCGGTACACTTCATCCATGTATGTATACTTAGAAAATGTAGGCTTGATGATGAATATGTGTTTAATCTCGTGTTGGATACTAATATCCAACTGCAGGGCCTCCATGAATGCTTTACTTGTGATACTCCCTTGTACCCCTGCAAACTTGGAACTGTCCCTAGACACTTCAGTCAACCTTTTCTTGTAGTCAGGGAGTGTCATTAGTTTGTCATTAATGACCTTCAGACCGGGAAGGCCTTTCTTTTGGAGAACATCTATCTTACTGAAAAACTTCTATACTCCTTGATCCATGACTTGAATTTTTTCCTCCAACTGAAGCATTAGACCTCTCTTGGTTAAAACTCTTTTAACCTCCAGTATAGTTTATGTTCTGTCCTCAATATTTAGTTCTTCTAGTTCCTCTCTGGTCTTGGAATTCAGGAACCTGATGATCTCATTTGCTTGTGCTGGCATGTCACCCAACTCCTCTCTGATTTTCTCAATCGCCTGCTTGCTCCTTTGAAGCAACTCATTTTGTTCAAACATGATTTGAAACATTGGCCAGATTTCATTTATAGACTTGGTAATGTCTATACATATGATTTCTTTGATCTCAGCCAAAGTCTTCCCTGCCATTGTTTGCTTTTGAAACTGCTGTAGCTCTTTCCTGAGATGCTCTGTTACCTGCTTTTGTTTAGATAGGATTGTCTGGAAAGAAGTTTTTAGCTCTTGGAGGTTCTCCACTTCTTTCTTAACCCTACTGATTTCTGACTCTTGCAGGTTCATCCTCTCCATTGACTTGGCAAGGTCTGTTGTTCCTTCTGGTAGTGACACGGGTGTTGCAGAAGGGATTATTGTCACTATTGTTGTTCTCAAACCTGCAATTGGGATAGCACTCAATGGAATTCCTTCCATTGGATTCGTCTTCTCTTTCTCCTTTAGAAGTCTTTCCATCTCAGCCTCCATCTCTTTTAGCTGAGCATTCTACTCCATGATTAACTTTAGCATCTCATCTTTCTCACCTTCCCTTTCTACTATCTCTTTTGCCTGCGAGTCCTCTGTGGGCGGGAGCTTCAGCTATTTTCTTAAGGATGCGATGTCAGCATTTTTCTTTTTAATCATCTCTTCTGCAGCTCTCACATTTGCAGTATCGTAGCCGATATTTAAAACCAGCTCTTCCAACGTCTTGATTATGTTGTCTTTAGCAAAAGATGATATTTTTTCCATCTTGAGCTGAGTCTGAGCGTTGTTCAAAGATACCTGAAGTTTGGCTGCAGAAGCTATGGCATGTGCCAATGTGTGAAAAAACATCTCTCCTATTTGTTTGTGCAGATCCATCTAATCTGCTGGATGTACATCTTTCGCCTGGAACTCGAAAGTGGCCCTTTTGTAATCTGATATTACCTTGGGATCCGACACCTGTGCTTGTAGATAAGACATATGCATCCTACCCTTTTATGTATCAAATGCAGAAAGAAGCCTATGATGAGCTATGGAAGACTGCTTCTGAAACTGGGCATAAGTGCTACTAGTGAGGGTCTGGTTCTTCTTCTTGATCAATTCATATTTCTCGAAAATGCCCAATTTGGGCACAGTCTTTCTTTGCTGAGTATCCAGGGGAGAATCTGTATATTTTTTCGGCTGAGTATCCAGGGGAGAATCTGTAGATTTCTTTTCTGAGTATACATCTTTTGTGATTTCCTTATGCTAGCTCAAACCGAAAGGTGGTGTGACCCGCTTGACCCCTGTGGTAGCTACTGTGGTAGTTGGGGCTTCTTGTTCTACCGTTACGCCCGGCGTTGAAACTATCTTTGACTTTTTGGTGTGAATCTTGAACTCTTCTGCTGACACCTCTGTCATAGGAGACGACGACTCCTGTCGGGGCCTCTTCTCCTTGGGGACTTGAGGTGTTGTAGTGGGAGGTACACTCGTCGAAGACACCTGCTATTCTACTTCAACTTGTTGTTCCACATCCATCAAAGTATCAGGCATCCAAACTGTTTGATTTGCAAATTTATCGATCTCCGGCTTGGACTCATGAGCATATGGGACGTTTTTTATTTTTCACTCTCATTTCAGATATGATCCCGTATGGATCGTAGTTCCAGGTGAAACTTGTGAAGAATTTCATCTCCTTTAACATTATGTCTGCTTCCTCCCCGGCACCTCTACTATTGCAGATAAAAGAACCTATCTTCCCTTTAATTATCAATTGCTATTTCTTTTTTAAGGAAACAAAATGAATATCATCTAAATTCATTATTTGCCTAATATATTCTAAGGCAAAGATCCTTACCGACACGTATTGAGGTAACTTGTAAGGTGCCAACTCGCACCCAAAAACTCTGATTTCGGTATAGTTCTGGTACAGGTACCAGTCTCCTGTCTTTACATTGTCCGAGAGCTGCAAAATCCTCTAGACTTCATCATTTATTCGTGGCTCAGGCTTGCCACTCAACATGCTGACCACCGGATGGTAAAACTGATTAATGAAAGCTTTGAACTCGTATTTAGCAGAGTTACGCTTCAGAAGAGAATTCCATGCTGTGACTGGCTGGGGCCGTCCGTCTGCATCCATTTTTTGCATAGAGAAACTAAATTTGTCGGCTTGAAAGTAAACGAACATGTATGCCAGTATGGAAGAATATCTGAACATACCCTCTGTGCCGAAATTCATGAATTGTTCGTGAATATTATCAGCCAAGAAGGTGATGTAGTCGAACTGCGTTGTGGGCTTTTCATCGTTTGAAAAAATGGACAGAAAACCCAGAATGGGCTCATCTACCCATTGGTCAGAATAGTAACCAAGCAAGTCACACAGGGAAGAAATGATTTGATATCCTTTGGTGGAGAAAAGGGAAGAAGGGTAAGGGGGATTGGTGGAAGGAAGTTGAGCGGAGTCGGGGAAGAAAAGCTCACATATCTGAGCTCTTTGAGGAAAGGTCATTTTCTGGTATAACTTGGTGAGGATTTCTAAATTGAATGGGGACGCAGATTCAGCACGGGGAATTTGCATCATCTGGTCAATATATTTGGGAGTGATGAAGAAGAGGACGTCTCCAGATGAGGAGACGATGGCCCTCTGGTCGAGGATATAATGGGCTTGGCATTTCAACGCAAATTCAGGGAAGTGGTGGATCTGGGGGAAAAGATACAACGGAAAATTGGACTCCCAGAGCCCAATTTCGTCACTCTGGTCCAAGAACACCTCTCGTAACCACAACTGGAGGTCTGAAAAATCGAAGTTTCAAATGGTATCTGCGATTAATCGATCCTTATCAACCAAGGGGATTTTGTCCAGGTCGACGGGAGGAGGAAGGAAAGGGTTCTCTTCTTCCTCCGCTGGTCTTGGCTTTAACACCATTTTAGCTACAGTACCTGCAATAAACACAATGTTAGTGGGGTAGCTTGGTTGTGGATGAAGGTGGCGAAAAGCAATGTAGGCGTAAGAGTGTAATTTTCTGGTGCGATGGACGAATAGTGCATGAAGAGGGAAAACAGTGGTTTTATTTAAAACTGGGTCAGTTGGACGTGGGAAAACGGTCAGCATGACAACGGGTATATTATCCAGTTATTAATGGACAACGGGCCACTTGGGGGTGATATGGCAGGTGACGAAGGCCAAATCATACGGATGGTTGACGTGGCTGCTGGGGATTGGAGGCGAAGTGAAGTGAAAGTCGCCATAAGGGGCTGGTCATGAGTGAGGGTTTTGGGTACTGAAAATCGGGACTGACAACAGTTATGGGATGTGATGTGACCCAGGGAACAAGTGGGACAAGTGGGCTCAGTGGAGGGTGACGTCCATGAGTGATGAGCTGTCAGATAGCATGTGGGTGATAGGACTCCTTGACCAAAAGGACAATGCCACATGTAACAAGGGGCCCACCGAAAGGAATATTCATTCTGGACCCCCACCCCCTTTGGTTAAAAGCAGAACACTAGGGGGGGTCCGAAATCCATTTTGAACCATAGATCAACACACTCCCTTCCTGGCCGCAGATCTTAGCATGCTCCTTAATACCAATTCCGGACCCCCCCCCTCCATTAAAGGCAAAACCGAGGGGGGGGTCCAGAATTCAATGTGAACCATGGATTTAAGCGCTTTATTCTGGGCCATCCAGATTTGCGCTCAAGTTATTACCAATTCCGGACCCCCCCCCTCCGTTAAAGGCAGAACGGGCGGGGGGATTCGAAATCCAATGTAGGTTGTGGATTCACACGCTCTTTTCTGGACCGTTCAGATCTGCGTAAATATTATCACCAATTCTGGACCCCCCCCCTTGATTAAAAGCAGAACACTAGGGGGGGTCCGGAATGCTCTGTGAGCCATTGATCAAAGCGTCGTGATCTGGACCATTGAAAAGTGAATGTAACATAAAGCATGGGCGGAGAAATATGAGTTTTGGGAAAAACTTAGGATAAATCATTTTATGGGTTTTTCTTTCAAAGTTCAAAGAGATACCACCATGGGGTTTTGAACAAACTATTCTTAGGAATTTGGAACATGATGCAACCCTTTATTAATCTGATTTCATGGGGGCTGAAACAAATGAGACAACTAACCTACATGCTTATCCTATTTTCCTAGGACCATTAACCCAGATTAAACTGTTGGGTTAAGAAATTACTCTACCTAAGGGCTATTTGACCAGGATTAGACAGTCTGGTCAAATTTATTCACTAATCTAACCTAAGGTCTATCTGACTAGGATTAGATAGTCTGGTCAAATTTATTCACTAACCTATCAACATTGAAAATTTAGAATAACTTGGTCATGCTTGAAAGGTATGACCAAGTTACTATTATTGCATGGGACTTTTCTTTCCAATTTTTTTTTTATGCCCTCTTTTTCTTTTTCTTTTCTTTTTTTATTTCTTTTTCTTTTTCTCTTTTTTTTCTTTTTCTTTTCACAAATTATTTGAAGAATGAAATATCATTTGTCAATAAAATCACTAGATACAGATAATATCCAAGTCATCAATTGATTCCCATAATTTATGGGGTGAAAACAAGCTCCATGCCCTCCTATGTACCTTATGGAGCATCAGATCAACATAATCCATACTTTCCTTTTCTGGCCCCCCACAACCTATGGCTCCACCACAAGGACCACCACATGCTAGGGTTAATTTTGTTCAACCCTCTCCCATTTAGCAATATCAAAATTTTGAAGAGCTGAACACGACAAATCCACCCCATCAATCAAACAATAGCAGAAAGAAAGGAAAAAATCAAAAAAATAATAATCCAGGACCAAGAGGAAACCAGAACCAACCCCAATAGAACCAGTCTATCGGGGACAACCAAAACCAGGGAAATCAAAACCCCCAAGGGGGCGGCAACAAAAAACGTCAAGGAAGGAACAACAACAATGTTAGGACCACCTTCCCTTGTGCCCTTTGCAGTGAGTTTGGTCACTATACTCACCATTTCCCCCAAATTGTTGACTTTAAGAGGATGAAATATTCTATGAATGGACCACATCCCTCAACACCACCTGCACCTCAACAGGCCCTACAACCATATGTGAAGCAACCTGCCCCAGCTGTACTACAAAACCCCATCCCACACCAAGGGGTCATAAATACCCAACTCGACATACAGCCTCCCCCACCACAGTTGGGGAAATATCCCAATACAGGCACCTTTGTCAATCACACTATCCTCCTTACCAGTGAGGAAGAAGTCCTTCTACAAACACGCAGTTGTCAGTATAACACACCCCCTGAATCTGCTCTCACCACCTCAGAAGCAATTTAAGTCACAACCAGACCCCCTCTCATAATTCCTCGCCCTAATACTGGAACCCCCCTTCATATTCCTCGCATCCCATTGCACAGGAATGTCCACAATCCTCAAGCTAGGGCGGCTCATAATTACAGTTTGGTCGATGACTTGGCACAATCTCCAACTGCCATGTCAGTCTTAGAAGTCCTTCAAACTTGTCCCACCCAGCGGAAGTTCTTACTTTCCACCCTGGGAGTAGTCGACCTTGTCGATACCTGACTCATCACATTTGACCTCGACAACGGAGAACCTCACCTCCCTTCTCTTATTGCTTTTCAAATCCCTGTAAAAATTCAGAATATTACAGTTCACCGATGCATCATTGATAAAGGCAAATCCACCTATATCATGTCCAAATACATATGGAAGAAAATTGGTTCCCCCGAAATCATACCATCTACCATTACCTTAAGAGCCTACGATGGCAGACCCTCATCCCCTGAAGGACTCTTCCAAAATGTCCCTATCGAGCTCGGGGGAAAAACCATTATGATTGACATTGAGGTTATCGATGCCCTGCTCGACTATAATATCTTTTTTGTTCGTAGCTACATGTATGCTATGAAGGCCATTGCCTCTTCTATGTTCCTAACCATGATGTTTCCCCATAATGGAAAGATCATTACCATCGATCAAGTATCACATTACGAGCCTAACCCTTCATCCAACATCGATAACATCCTCCCTTTTATCCATACTAATCCCGATGCCTATCCACTCATTGAGATGGCCCCCATAATCTTCAAAGACCCATCCTTGATAGGGACATACCACGAAGCACCATCACTCTTCCATCCCTCAGCACAAGTATGTGTTGTATCCTCCAATGGAACAATAGCTGAAACTAACCTCCCTCCCACCGAGGCCTCTTTCATCCTTGACATCCCACTAGTCACAAAACTTATCCCTCAGGAATCCCCTGGAACTAATTTAGCTCGACCCGTTCCTGATCTTCCCCAGGGCCAGATCCCAATTTGGGAAACAACCCCCCAAGCCATTACCCAAATCCCTTTCTTTTACCCCCCACCAGGTGTACAATCTTTCCAGGTCATTGCAACGCTTACCCTTCCTAATATGGTGTTGGCAATCTCAGTTTGGTATTTACATACACCTGAGATGGTTCCTCAACCATCCCTCCCTCCTCAAATAGAAGGAATCCCCATGCAGATTCCCATACTCACTCACACCATACCCCCTACACCCCCACTCACTAACCCCCCTGCTATAGATGGGGGCAGGCGAAAGAAGAAGGAGCCCACAGCTCCACTTCCCCCACTCATCCAGCCTCCTTGCGCACTATGCGAGAAAGATGAACACCCCACCAACAAATGACCATCTCTTCCCAAGTTATGTAATCTCATCCAACTCCCTAAAGCAGTACCAGCACTCATCGCTTCCTCTAGTATTGCCGCTATCTCACAGAACACAAGTAACAAAGGACTGCAAACCAAATTCGCATGCGACATCTGTTCAGAATATGGCCATTACACACACCATTGTCTAGCGTTACCTCAATTCCGACAGACACTAACAGCTATATGCCAGAGCTTTCAACAAACACCCACCCCAACTCTTGTCACCGACATCGATTATGTCACAACCTCAGTCAACGAATGCATGAGATGTCCTTTCTCTTTATGTGAATCACTTGATCATTTCACATATCAATGTCCTATGNGGTTCATATCTTCCCACCAAAACCTGAGGCACTCCATTCTCCCCCATGGTTCCTAGATGATTTATATGAGGAGTTACCCCTAAATCCCCCCAATTCTCCAATTCATTTCCCCATGAACATTCTATGCCCGACTACCATTTTTAACCCACAATATCTAGATATTTGGTTTATGTCGAGCGAACCATCGCAATCCCCCTCCATCAATCCCCCTACATCTTTATCAGAAGGAGACAACACCACAGTGATAGTCACCGAGGTCACTCCTCTCGATCCCCTATATTCATGCCAGTTTCATTGTGATGAAGATATCCTCGAGGAGTTAATTACCCCCGATTACCCATGGGATGCACTCCACCACAGAGCGCTCTTTCTTTCATAGGAAGCCTTCATGCCTCCTAACCAACACCCCATATACGTAGTCGAAACCAAATATTTTCTCCCATCAGGGCATATAGATTAGTTCAGTAACCCTATCCCTGCCCCCGACGCTTTCGAGGAAGGCAATATGGCCAATATATCCCCAACCATCAAAATAGATATTTCCATCAAATATGGAATTATTAAGGAAATCACCATTGGTGTTGCATGTTCTCCAGAAGAACTCACCGCCTACAAAGCCCTCTTCCAGGAATACCAGGACATTTTTGCCTGGTCATACACAGAGATGCTTGACCTTGATCCCTCTATTGTCGAACATTGCATAGAAACCTGGTCTGATATCACACCCATCCACCAAAAACAACGACCGCTACACCCATCCAAAGCAATGGCCATCAAATCCGATATTGACAAACTACACACTGCAGGGCTCATTTACCCATATACGTCATGGGTCTCCAACCATGTCCCTGTTAACAAAAAATAGGGCATTGTCCGTGTCTGTATGGACTTCCACAACCTCAATCACGCCTATCCCAAAGACAACATTCCAACACCCTTCATCGA
>SNQJ01S0162423.1:0-21553 GCA_010110895.2 Picea sitchensis
AACTCTGAACCTTTCTTTAAAAGACAGGTGAAACCTCGGATAATCTCGATGTAATTTGAGATGAAACGAAGAAGAAAGTTTGCTTTCCCCTGCAAACTTTGTAACTGACACAGTGAAGAAGGAGGAGGGATATTAAGAATCGCCTCAACCTTAATAGGATCTATCCGGATCCCTTGACGTGAAACAATGAAACCGAGAAGATGACCAGACTCTACACAAAAGACACATTTATGAGGGTGTAGACAAATGTGATAGAACCGACACCGGACGAAAATTGCTCGGAGATGATTAGGGTGATCGACTCAGTGTAAAGAATGAGCTGGAAAATCATCCAAATAAGGTTGAACGATATGCTTTATATCGTGGAACGCATAAGACATAGCACGTTGAAACGTTGCACCTGCGTTCTTAAGACCGAAGGGAAGTTTTTTGTAGGTGAAAGTACCCCAAGGACAAATAAAAGCCGTTTTATGTTGGTCCTCAGGAGCGATGTTAATTTGATTATAGCCGGAAAATCCATCCATGAGTGAAAAGATTTCACTGCCGGCACAGTCATCGACGATCTGGTCGACGAAAGGGGTTGGAAAGTTGTCTTTTGGACAGGCTTTGTTAATATCCCGATAATCAACACAAACACGTATACTACCACCTTTCTTATCAATCGATACAGGGTTGGAAACCCATTCTGTCAGAGCCACAGGATAAATAAAACCGGCTTTAAGAAGTTTTTCAACTTCGAGTTTAATGGTTGCCACTTTAGGTGGATGGACAGGACGGAGGCGCTGTCGTACTGGTTTATCTCCAAGGTACGTTTTTATGTCATGCATGACAATAGTAGGGTCGATACCTGGCATCTCTTCGTAACTCCAGGCAAATATATCACGAAATTCCTTGAACAAAGCAGTATAGGTGATAATTTCCTCTGGAGAACACGAAGCTCCAATATGAACATTTTCAACTATCCCAAGTTTAACTGAAATATCAATGGGTATCATGGGAGAAATGTTACTGAGGTTCCCTTCCACAAACACATCACGTGTAGATCCGGGAATGGTTGTTATGACAACAACGGTCGACGGAGTCGAAATCTGCTGGTAATTCTCGAGAGTGTGTTGTTCCAGAAATAGTATGGAACGATGATGCCCATCATCCCACGGTGTATCGGCCATGACAGACATGATCATCTCGTCAGTGGGAAAGATAACATGAAAAGGATCAGGAGACAACTCCTCCGGAGAGGGTGTAGAAGGTGTTGTTGATTGAATCGTGTGATAAGCAGACTCAATCGGACTTAACGACATGACGTCGCCGAAACGAGGATGATCTCCTGGATCAGGGACTATCCAAGGGTCAAAAGACACCGGAAGTTCATGAGGAACGGCGGAGATCATATTAATCGAAGCAACTGATGGGCGTAGAATATCGGGTGGTGGTGGTATGGAAAAAGTACCCATTAACGAAGAGTCTTTTAAGAGACCGACTCCAACATTCTCGTAACCCGGCGGGGTTTTAGCTATAAACGACACATTTCCAGTGCGAGTATCGGAATTAAAGAAGGCAAGTTGATCAACCATAACGATCTTTCCTTGATGGGGAAAATAGACTACACAGAATAGTGTTGACACAACATCTCACATAGAATCTACCCAGCTACGGCCAAGAAGAAGATTATAATCTAGGGGAGCATCGAAAACTTCTACTTCAACTTGGACTGTCTTACCTTCGAGAGTAACTGAAAACGATGGAAGAACACCGTAAGGCTTAAAACCCGAGCCATTGAAGGCTTTCAAAGTATTTTTTGATTCAGTTAACGGAGGAGAGCCAATGGATTTCCAACAAGTAAAAGACATTACACACGTAGAGGCACCCTCATCAACAATAGTTCGACAGATGTTCTTGTCTGAAACAATAACTTGTATTTGAAATGAAAGCTGAGGGGGTAACCTTGGAACATGGTCGTCCAAGTCAAAGACTATCAAATTTGTATCTGTAGGAACAATTCCACCTATAGCTTTCAACAGATCCCTTCGTTGTGCAGGACAAGACTGAAGGACTTCAAGGGCAGACATCGCCGAAGGTGCTTGGACTAGATCTTCGACAATGTTATAGTTTTGGGCTGCACGAGCATGAGGATTGAATGCCGAATTCTTAACGACACCTTTCAGAGGTCGTAGGACTGTATCAAAGCTCGGTCGTTCGAGATGAAGAGGACCGTTCATAGGTGGATTCGGCGGAGAGGGTTGCACCAAATCAGGAGGTAAATCATCTACCTTCTCCTTAGATGGAGAATAGTCTTTGGCTCTAGTGGCGATGGAAACGCCATTTTTCTTAGAATCACCAGTGCACATAAAAACATATGATGTCATAGAAGTAGATGGTTGGTCATGAATGACCAAGGAGGCCTGTTTCTGAGACGGGAAGGGTTGGGACAAGACTGCCGACGTAGAGGGTTTGGGCGCTCCTTGAAGAAATTTATTAACCTCGGCGCGTCTAGGACAATCCTTTGTGTAGTGATCGTCACCACAGATAAGGCAAGGGTAGCGGGGTTTGCGCTTATCCCAGTCTTCAACATGAGGGGTTTTGGTTTGTTCATTTTGATTATTATTTTTACTCTCCTTATTCTTGCCTCTCCCTTTCTTGGATTTATTCTTACCGGTAGGTGTAGATTGAACAACGTTCACTTCAGAAGTTTTACCGGTGGGAGGAGCAGGAGACAAAGCATTTTGAACATTAGAAGATGTGGATTTAGGGGTTGTGGTTGAAACAAAATGTGAGTGGGTATGAGTAGTACCAATCACACCATCAGCTGCATGCGAGGAAGCTGTAGCAGTTGAAGTGTTGGAAGTACCAGGATGAGGTAGTTCAGGTAGTAAATTGTAGAGTGTTCCCGTTTGCGAATAAACAAGATCAAGATACTGAGTGCGACTTATAGCCTACTCCTCTGTAACAACACCACCCATAGAAATATCTTTACCAATTTCGTTCACGAAATATTTCGTAAACCACTCTGCCAGTAACTGATCAGGGAGTTCAAGTTTGATGAGACGTCGTCTCCATCTCCACTCATGTATATGGTCCGAGATGTGAGTACCTTTCGTTTGTTTGAAAGAAGTTAGGATATCAGTCCCAGTATCGTAACGGATCGGTAACTGGTAATGTGTGAGAAAGGCCATAGCTAAGGTGTTGAAATCAGAAAAGAAACCTTGTGGCAATTCAATATACCACTTCGCAGCCGAACCGGTAAGGGTCCATTGAAAAAGACGAAGATGAATGGAGTCATCCATCAGAGAGTTGGATGAAAACCATAAATGAAAATTCATGACATGATTATTTGGGTCCTCTCCCGGCTTTCCATCGAATTTCAGAATGTCCAATGGAAGTTTAGCAGGGATAGCATGCCATTGGGGAGAGTGACGAATAGGATCATTTAGGATCCTAGACAAATCTGGAAAATCCAAAGTAGCAAGGAAAGGCAACTGTCGGTTTACTTGTGGGTACTGATGGATTTGGGGTGGAAGCCCCGTCGGCAAACCAGTAGGAGCGTAAGAGGACTGTCCATAGAGGGAATCCCCTGGATGATTCGGTGGTGGGAAGATAGGATAGTAACCTCAAGGATTGTAACCTTGAGTTTGGGCAAGGACCTGGGGTTGAGTAGTCTGACCCGAACCCCAAATAGGATTGGTTACCCCGAGATAAGGTTGGCCAATGGTAGGGACAACTTTTTTCCCCCCAGCATTTTGAGTAAAGTTTTGGAGAAGTTGATTCCAATACTGGGCCAATTCAGGAGGTATATTTTGTCCAAAAGGTGAGGTTGGTCCCCCTACTGTAGGTATAGTTCCACCCAGAAGTTGTGTGCCAACCGTAGGTTGTGTAGTAATTGTGTTGTGTTCGGGAAAAGGAAAAGGAACTGTACCACCCTGTCCACCAACGGGAATCTACATGTTGGGTGCAACAGTCGGAATAGTGCCACTAGGATTAGGATTACCAGAAGGAAAAGGTGGGAGTGTTGGAATAAAATGAGGAACCTCATACCCAGGAAAAGGAGGACCACCTGGAGAACCGGCTGGGGTTTGCGGAGGTGTTGGATTAGGAGGATTCAACAGAGCATTCAACGCATGGTAACCGGGTGGTAATGTTGGGATGACATCAGGAATTCGCTGGGTATTGATAGGAGGAAGAGTAGTTGCAGTAATTCCGGTTTGGATACTCGTAGTATTCGCGAGATGGGCCATCTCGGGAGGAAGAACAAAATGATAAGTGGTAGTCTCGGGTGTAGTCTCTGTCTCAGGAGACACAGGAGGGTTGATTTTGTAAACAGGGGGTGACTCTGTACCGAAAAGAACTCGTCGGAAATTACCGGACCAAAAAGGATCTTGGCCTACTACACCATGAGAAGGCCCAACAGTTGATTCAGAAGATGTAACAACGACTTCTTCAGAAGGATTTACTCATCCAAAAGGTCATTCACCACGACAAATGCGATAGTCCTCTATAGTTTTGGTAACTCGAAATTCTTCTAGAGAATCAGTTCGTTTGACTTGTGGAAGTGGTGTGGTGACAACTCGAACATCATTGGTTTCCCCATGTGGTGAAGTAACCACAGGGAATTCAGTCTGATGGGGTGAACCCTCAGGTGTACTAGTAGGTTGAGGATCATCCAGATGTTCTGGAGATAATCCTTGCATTCTATGAGAACGCTGTGGGGGAGAAATTGTAAACAAGTGACAAGTTCCGCGAGAAAATTCCTAAGGTCAACTTCGAGAAATAAACAACACTCACTAGTAAACAAAATCTAGGAAGCAATCACCAAGCAAACAATACCTTCTAATTTTGAAGCCACTAGTTGATGATGAAATCCAATGTCGCAACAACGAGATGAGAAGGGGCGGGGCTAAGATGGAAAATTTACGTTGACGACCTACTTAACAGACTTACGCCCTGGTGCAAGCTCCCACACATAATCATGGGTATACCCTGCAAGGAGCCTGAGTGAGTTTGATCAACGTCAATTCCAGGTACTGTGAAGACTTTCCCCTCCACAGTCTGGTGGGCGCAAGTTTCTGGGGGAATGCCCTGCATATCAGTGTAGTCCCAAGCAAATGCCTTTTGATATTTTGTCAATAATGCAATCAATTTTGCTTCCTGAGATGAATATAAAAGTGTTCCAATGTTCAATGTTTTTCCTGGACTGATCTCTATGGTCTTGCTTTGTGTGTTTGCGATAGATTGGATAGGAAAAATGTCTTCAAAGAATGTTTGTAAAGAATGGATAGTACAGGTTTCTTGAAAACATTGTGCTAAGAGTTGATCTGCAACATGATATTGCTCATTTCTTAATTCCTCTGAAACATCAGGTTGAGAAAGAAAAAAATTCTACCAAATCATCATTGTCATGTTCTTGAAAATCATAGATTTGGTTAATGCTCAAAACAGATTGAACTTCTTCTTTGTCATTGTATTTTTCATCAAGCCATAAGTTATGAGTTATTGTTGGTGATTGTGCTGATGGGTATAAGGTAAGTTGTTTTCTTTCTGTTCCTCGTGAAATGATCATATTACCTGATCTACAACCAATAAATGCATCAACAGTTGCCAACCATGGCCTACCAAGTATGATATGATGTCCTCCTAAATTGGATTTTGGCTGAAGTACTATAAAGTCAACTGGATACTCACAAGAGTCCAGTGAAACAATTATGTCTTCCAAGATCCCTACAGGAATGATTTTGGATCGATCATCTAGTTCGAGAACAATTGGTGTAAATTGTAAATTTGTGAGCTACAGTGTTTTCATTGTTTCAAGTGTCATCACATTTATGGCAGACCCTAGGTCGATCAAAGTATTTGGAATAGGTATGTTATTGATGATTGTTGTAACTCTAGGGATACCAGGGTCAACATACTTTTCCATTGAAATAGTGTTTGTCATAAGACCAACTAAATTCCCAATGACATGAATAGTTTGTGAATCAAATCTTTTCTTTGTAGGCTTCTTAAGACAGAGTTCTTTGATTGCTTTAGAGTAGATTGGAATGTCTTTTATGGCTTGAAGTAATGGAATTTTTATATAGACATTTTTTAATTCATCTAAAACATCAAACTGAGGCAAGGGCATGGGAAGTTTAGCTTGGGTCAATCTATCGGGAAAAGGTGGTGGATGCACTGTTTGCATTTGTTTGTTTTGGATTTCATCGGCTTGTTTGTTTTGATTTAAGGTTTTATCTTCATTCTCTTTGTTTTATTTTTGTTCTGAAACTGCTGGAGTTTCCTTTTGAAGGATTTTACCAGACCTAAGCTCAATGTTCTGCAAAGGTAGAATAGGGTAAGATGTTCCCTCATCTACACTATATGCTGGTCTGTCTGCTCTATTATTTGGGTTGGCTAGTGGTTGAGAAGGTATCTGAGCAGGTCTAGGAGGCTGGTTAGATGATAATTGTAGTTGTGGTGGATTTATTGGTGGAGGAGCAGATAATGTTTGTTGAGTATGTTGAGGTTGATGGATATCTTGTTGTTGAGGATATTGCTGATATGTTTGAGGATACTGCTGATCTGGCTGAGGGTATTGGTGATATGGTTTAGGATGTTGCTGGTATAGTTGAGGGTATTGTTGATATTGTTGGTATGGTCTCCATTGTTGTTGTGGGTAAGATTGTTGTTGTTGATTGGACCAATTCTGCCAAGGCATGGGAACATTCCAAGAATCATGTACAGGAAATTGTAAATTTGGATTTTGAAACATACCTGGAGGTCTTGTTTGCCATGGTCTTCTTTCTCCCATGAGATACAAGTTCTCCATTTCTGCATTGTCTTCCAAATTGCAATTCTGCAAAATCTTGATTTTAGAGCAATGAGAAATATCATGATTTTCTATGCAAAAGGCACAAACCTGAACATTTTGAACATTTTTTAAAGGACACTCCCTCAAATCATGTTTCATCTGGCACTCTGGAAAAAAGACAACCATTAATCGGTCTTGTTCTTATTATCTTTTCTTTTCTTTTAAAGTGTCTATTTGGGTTCCCAAGGTGCTTAGTAGGTCTGTTTGGAATTCTTCTAATAAGTTTCCTATTTCAGCCCTTGTAACACTTGCTGTAGCAGATTTAGTAGCCTTAGATGATGTGGTTCTTTTTCCATTCCTAGCTTTGCTTCTAGAATACTTTTCACATAAATCTTAAATATCATCAAAAGGTAAAGTAGATATATCACCTTTACCCATCAGGTTAACATCATCTAAATATTCTTCTCGGATGCCTTTCAAAAATATTGTTCGAATAAGATCAGTAGCCATGGTTCTATGTTTTGATTTTTGCAGATTGTACACAAATCTTTCCAAGTATTCTTCTAGGTTTTCATCCTCTTGTTGATTCATTCTAAAGATGTCATCTTTGGAATATTTTGATCTACAATAAGATTGATACTTTTTCAAAAATATTTTTCGCATACCATCCCAATCAGTTATTGCATGTTCACCAAGTCCCATAAACCACCTAAGCGCTGATGCTTTTAGTGTTGCAGGAAAGAGTCTCAGTCTATATGCATCATCTGTATAACCATATGTTCGGCATACGATATCAAATTCAAACAGAAATGAGTCAGGGTCTTCTGAATCCATGCCATAAAAGTTTGGTAATACAAATGGAGGTATATTTTTCATTTTAATCTCCTCATAATTATTCTCTCCTGGTTCTTGAATAGGAAATTTAAATGTTGACTCTTCCTCTTCTCCTGGTTGTGGGTTTTGATTTTGATCTTGTCTTTGTTTTTGTTCAACTTCTCTTTGTCTTCTTCGTTCCTCATATTCTCTAAGTTGTTCTAGAGTAGGTCCTCTTGCTGATCCTCCTCCTTCCTCAGTCAGTTTGGTAAATTGTTTGTTTAATTCAATGTCTTGTTCAGTGTCACTTGTTTCAAAGAGAGGTTGTTCCTCTCCTTCTGGAGATCTTTCAAAGTTAATAGGTTCAAGGAGAGGTTGTTGGGTTATTTTACTACTCTCTTTTGCTATAGAATATTCAGGGAAATGTTTCCTCTTTGCTTCATAAGCTAATAGAATTTGTCTTTCAATGAGAGTAAGTCTCTGCCCTGATTTTTGTTTATCCTCTAATTCTTCTACAGTGACTTTTCCAGTTGGTGTTGTATGTTCAATCCTCTCTAAAGTTTCTGCTCCTACAGGTGGGTTAGTTTTTGGATGGGGGGTTTTATGAATATTCCTTTTTCATCCCTAGATCTAGACATAAGGAATCATGACTGCTAAACTGAAAAATTGAAACTAAGTCTATATTTTTGTTGTTGTTTTTTTTTTTAGATTGTTTTTGTTTGTTTTTTTATTGTTTTTGTCTGTTTTAAAAAAATAAAAAAAATCCTATAGTTGCACCTCCCCGGAAACGGTGCCAAAATGTTTGGTCCAATCTAATGCTCTAGATTAGGATTAATTTAATGTCAACCAAGGTAGGTATTCTTAGAGGTACTTGTCTAATGTATATAGACCTAGAAGGATCTAAATTTCTAGATGAAAGTTTACTGTAGCAGGTTCCAACACTCTTTTAAAAGAGTTTGATATTTGGTTCCTTCACACTTAAACACCTCTATAATCTAATCAAATCTACCTACTAAAACATAGTGCTTATGTTTGCCTGAGGTTATAATCCCTTTACAAGGACTCAACTCACAGAAGCTCTTCCAAATCAACACATTTAAATCAAATGCATTAAAACTTTAAACACTCCTTTAATTAAATCTAATCTAACATCCTAGAGTGCTCACAATTGTCTGAGATTTCAATCCTTTTACAAGGTTCCAGTTCACAAAAGCTCTTCCAAATCAGCACATTTAAATCAAATGCATAAAAACAGAGACCACAGAGATAATATTGAATTCAATACACAATTAAACCCTCTTACAAGGACTGCTCATTAATCTAATAATTGAATCCTTCAATTATAACCATGAGCCATGAAATAAAAATGATAACTAGAATTATGGACACAACTTTAATTGAAATCTATGAACTCACAGCATGCAGATTAAATAAAAATGCTAATTCAGATCTAAACATATGAATCTAATAAAATCGTGAAGAAAAGTGTACCAACATAACATGGGGGCCCTTCCACACTTGCAAGCACACTTGGAAAAAACTTCAGATGATGAAAATGCTAAATCATAACACCATGAATGATAAAATTTATGTATCTAATTAAAATCTGGAAATGAGTTACATCAAAATAGAGTTCTGAAGCTCGTACACAGTCTCCTGTCTTTACTTTGCATCACCAACATACATTCTTCACCTCCCTTTACATGTTTCTACTACTTATTTATATAAAAATTACAAAAGGAGGCTATTTTCGTTCCATAAAAACCTAACTGATCTCCTAAATCAGGTCGAATCAGTTTGAATCCCTAAACATAAGCAAAATATCAAGTCTACTCATTTATGATTCGGATTTTTCTACTAAACAAGTTGGGTTTCACCAATGTTGACCAGATATTTAGGAAGATTTTTCACCATTGGCGTACATTCCAGATCAAGCCCATGTCCTTCATTTGGGTCTACCTGTTATGCCACATGTGAGATCATAAAGCATTTATAGGAAGTTACCACATCTGTAATTTTTGAAAATTTCAATTTTTAACACAAAAATTCCATAAATCGATTTTAATGTAGAAATAACAATCATGATACTATATTAATCAATTTCAATAAAATATGAGGGATTTATGGGGGTTTAGTGAAGAAAATGGTGGATAATGATGGGATTTTAGGACAAAGGATGGGCCAAAGAATGAAACCAACACCAACTACTGTATCTTCAAGACATTATTCTCATGTAATAGCATCTTGGGCTTCAACTTTAAGAAGTGTAAAAATTTTCCTCTCGATCCCTTAAAGAAATACCTTTCTGCTTGGCTATATGACTCAACTCTATTGATGACAAACTCGGTGATGTATCCTCCAATAGTTCTATCGAACCAATGGTCTACTACTCTTGACATAGCGCTATCAACTCTTTTGAACTTCTTGATCAACGCCGACGTCCAAACCATAGGTTGTCTAGATCTGATCTCGAACTGGATATATGCTAATCTGGCTAACCACTTGTATATCTCCCGATGAATTCCTCCAAAGAAAATCTCATGTATATCAGTAAATATATACCTTTCCAACCAGTCCTCTGTACTAAGCTTAGGGTTCTTGTTCCGAGATTCTGTGAATTCCTTTTCTTTTTCTTCTATCCACTTCCGAATCTCCATCTTCGATGGAAACAACCTTGACATTCCCTCAAGAATATCTCAGTATCGGCAACAGAACCATTTGTTGGCACAGGGGTAGACCCAGGGTTTATCTCATAGCGCACCAACAGGCCCTAACTACTGTCCCTTTCGGCAACACCTGCGAAGTAGATGTAGTCTCACCCAAAGTAGTAATAGGGGGTTGCAAGACACAGGTGTCTACAACCAGAGGGACTACAAAGTGGATCGAATACAAGAACAAAATGACATCTAGATATTGTTTACCAGCTTAGATCTACTTCACACAGTTATATTCTAGATCTAACATACCAATGCATCATCAGATTTACAGAAGTAAATAACACAACATCAATCACACACAACACAAGATATACTTGTTTCACCCTCTCCCTAGGGATACGTCCCCATAACTGTTCTTTATAATATATTAGGTGAAAGCATACAATTCTATTTGTGCTCTTAGCTTGGAGATCTTTCTCTCCTTCTCCCTTCTCTCTATCTCCCTTCCCTATGCACCCAGTTGCAGGGTTGATCTTCACACCCAGCTGAAGATCTTACAATCCAGAATGCTCTCCCTCTCAGCAAATCTCTCTCTCACTCAGGTACACTTATAATAACCAAATGACTTTTCTCTCATAATCGTGCACCCAATAATGAACCCCTCTTCTCCCCTCTAGGTTATTATTTATACATTACAATAGCTCACTGACAACCTTAGGCTGAAACCTAGGTGTCAAAACCCTAGATACCAAACCCTAGGTGTCTAAAACCATAGGTCAACTTGACCCGCATTTTCTGGGCTTCACCAGCCTGTCTTTCCTTCCTTCCTGCAAGGTGCTACAAAGCATCCAACGATGTATTTTTCCTCTTGCTGAGTTGTCCATGATCCATCTTCATTTTTTATCTGCCATTCTCGATCCTCTCATTGAACAACTTTCTTTCTCTTACTTCGCTCCATCTTTTTTGCTCTTTTGTTCACTTCGACCCAGTATCAGTCACTGTGTCTTCCATGCAGTTCACATTTCGTATTTTCTTCCTTGATATTCGCTTACTTCCATAACCAAGGGACAACATAGGTATATTTGGAGACTCTTGTCTCGACATATCGTCTCAATAGATATCCTTTGAAAATACATGAATGTGAAAGTTCATAAGTTATAGAAACATAAAATGGAAATATAATTTATAAAACAACTTGAAGGCATTTAAGCATTTATAACAACTTCAAAGCATCAAAGACATATATTGAAAAAACTAACAACTATATTTGTGACTATGATTCTATATATAATGAACGTGAAAATATTTAAATATAAAAAAAATGTAACATGTAGAAGATAATCTATATCTATGTGTAAATTCTAGAAGGTAATTTATAAGATAATCTATGTGGAACATGTATATGATAATTTTTTTATAATGTTTATTAAAGAGTTATTTAAATTACTCAAGATTCCTACCAAAGTGAACTTGTTGTGGTATATCTTGGATAAGGAGACTCATCCTTAGAGTACCAAAGCATAGGACAATGCTTGTGTCCCACTCTTCAAGAATAATCAATAAAATATAGTATGAGACTAGGGATGGAGGGAAATAATGAGTAAAAACTAATATGTTTTGTACTTGTTATCCCTCACCTAGGGCACAATTGTTGCCACCACCATGAAACTCCTAAACCTATGGTTCTAATCCAAGGTTCTAAACCTATATGGTGATGAAATATGAAGGAAAGCTAATGTAACTAGTACCTTATAGCAAGGATGATTTTAAGGATGGAAATTTATTTTAAAATGTAGAAACCTTGGCGAATATTTCTAATCCTTCATATGCCAACTATAAATGATTGGCAATATTTTTGTAAAAATATTCAAATTTATAAGGATTTTATACAGTTTTTATAAAATCGTGGTGATTTTTAAGGTAAAATAATTTTACTCTATAGAATTTGGGCGAATCATTTTTAAAATAGTGAATCTCGGTTTTGGAAAAACCATGGAAAATTAGCCCATGAGCGAAATTTAGCCCCTAAAATCATCCATGCCTTATAGAATATTAAGATATAGGATATATGAACTTGCAAATTACTAAAAGAACTTTAATAAATTCATCTAATAAAATTGAAACAAGGCAAAATAACATAAAATTTCTTTTTGAGGGAGAGCCTAAGGAAGTGTTAATCAAACATACTTCAAGCAACACATGTAAGGGTTGTTCAAGCCATGGAATTGTCAATTCAAAATATGATCTAAATATTAGATCTAAATACATATATTATTTATTATGATCTAAATATTAGATCTGCTAGTGGTGAATTCAAAATATCTTACTTGCTTCTGTTGTTTTCATAAGATTTATGGTGTTGCATGCATGAATCCTTATTTCATCAAGCTATTTTGAATTCATATACCTTTCATAATACAACCAATCAAAGTAGGTTTTTTTGGCACATCCTTGTGACAAAACCCACCAACAATACTCGTCCGAATCATAGTATATTTTCCCAATTCAAAAGAAGGTTTGGTGAAAGGGAGGTGATATGCACCATTGTTAGGTTTCTCTACCAAGTATGTATAACCATGAGGATATTGGTTAATTTTTCATTTTCCTCCACTAATTGAAGTTTTTTTCTTGGTTTGTTACTTCCCAACAATTCATGACAAGAAAATGACCTACAGTTTCACTTGTAATTCCTATCCTAACATAGTTAATTTCATGCTACTTTTTGACCTAGGTTCAATGGGAACACACCCTATTTCCCATTCCACTATTGGTCTATGGTTTTTTCCTTAATACATGGCCTCCATCATGATTAGTGGATGTTTCCAAGGTTTTTCAATTATGTACTTTCACCCATTGCCTCATGTGGAATTGGCTTCTTCTTGACCAACATGGGTACGAATTTACATGCTTATTCTCTTCCTTGGAACAAATTAAACATGTTCAAATATCCCTCCATATTGGGTAATTCAATTGATTTTCCATCATCATGGCTAGAGTTAACCCTTAGTCTTCTTATAGGTCTAGTGAGGATGAGGCTCTACACAATTTGGCTTGGATTTGCATGATCTTGGCTCTCAACGTGACGATATTTTACGGGTTTTGGGTATTTATCTTGATGAGATGAACATTTTTTATTCCCAAATGAATCATATCTATGGTTCCAAGACTAAACACTATAACTAGATATTTTTTGAAGGAACTATTGAATTCATACTTGTATTCAAATTCTTTTGATGTTGATGCTTATGAACTTATCAATTTTGGTTTGCTAGATTTGACTGATACATAGATGCATATAATTTTTTATATATAAATTTTATTTTCAATAAGGATACGAGCTATGATTATAGTATGTAACTTCTTCATGATTTCAAATAATGTGAATTCTTAACAAAATTCATTTATAGTGTTTAAAATATTAGGGTTTTAAATGGAATTGGAAAAGGGATAGATCTATCAAAAATCCAAATTAAGTTACTATCCAATGGATCTTTCATTAATTATATACATTGATTTAGGGATATAATGCAACTAATTTACATATTTACTTTTTGAAGAAAGAGATATAAAGGGGAAAGAAAAAAATGAGAAGTTTGAACACAAAGTAAACAACTTACTCTTAAGAAATATAACATTAACAATACCCAAAGGTTTCTTGCATGTTTAAAAAAAGAGAGGATAAGATATAAATACAATGAAAAAAATGGAAGTAAAAATTTGTATATGAAAAGTAAATGAGCATAATTTATAATTTGCGATAGTTTGAAGCAGGGATGATTTTAGGGGCTAAATTTCGCTCATGGCCTAATTTTTCATGGTTTTTCCAAAAACGAGATTCGCTATTTTAAAAATGATTCGCCCATATTCTATATCCTAAAATTATTTTACTTTAAAAATAGACAAAAATTTATAAAAACTATATAAAATCCTTAGAAATTTTAATATTTTAACAAAAATATTGCCAATCATTTATAGTTGGCATATGAAGGATTATTAAGATTCACCAAGGTTTCTACATTTTAAAATAAATTTCCATCCTTAAAATCATCCCTGGTTTGAAGAAAAACATTTCTACTACTTCTTCTAGCCTATCCATGTACATGGACAAGAACAAATTCGAGCTTGTCCATGTACATGGACATGCCCGAATTCATGCCTTGGCATCCATTTTTAAAGAGATTTTGGAGTTTATTAGACAAAATAAGTGATTTATTTTTTTGTGCTCTATGAAAAGATAAAAATATGATTTCTCTATTCAATGTGATACTTTGGCAAAGCCGAAAGAGGCAGGAATTCAAAGACAAGAAATACTATGCCAACTCAAAGGAATTCACTGCAACCATAAGACTCAAAGTCTATGTTGAAGAACATTGTTTGTACAAGGGATACATTATGTAGTAATTGTGCTTAAAATGCATAGTCAAAGAAGAAATATAATGAGTATCGCTAGATTGAACAAGACAAGGTAAGAGTTGTGAAGAAACAAGAAGATTCAAATTAAAGTCATTGGAAAGTTATAAAGAAGAGTTTTTCCATTATAATGGGGGATATTGGATTGTTCAAAGAGATTTCTTGGAGGACAGATATCATAAATTGATAGAAATGTTAGTAAATCTTGAAGAATAAATAAGTTGTGAAACATGGGAAGATCATGTATCAATATTAGAGTGAAGGTCGAGACCTCAACAATATTCACACCAAATGTTTTTTTTTCTTCATGGGTTAAGCAGATCACATGACCAACATGGACAACATTAGAACTGGGTATGATTTTCCAGTTACAACATTCTTCCAAGATGGACATGTCATTTAAGTAGTGTATGTAACAAAAAATAAATGTTGATAAAAACAAAACTCTAATTGGCATAAAATGCAAATATGGGATTGTTTTGAGAGTGGAGAAGCTCGCTACTTCTAAATTGTTTCTAGAAGGAAATGGTAGACAAATTGTGTCTTGTGCTAAATCAGAGGAAAAACACTTAGGGCAAACCAATCGCTATGAAGGAACTATTTTTTCTTGGAGATCGTGTGAAGCGTAGATCACAATGGATAATGGTGCATAGTGGAAGTGTGAATATGAGTATTGGGTGGAGCAAAGCATTTGAAGAATATGCTGAAAACATTGCAAAAAGGGAAATGATTTTCAACCATGGAGAATCCTCTACAAGTATATGTTCATCGAACAATGCCCTCCTCTAAAAGAACATGAGTAATAGGAGCAACAAAAACAATATCACAGAGTGATTAATTACAATTGTCAGTGTGATTTCATGAAGGAGGTGTCACCCATTGACTATGATTCCAAGCCGACAATTGGTATTTTTGTTTGTTTGACATTGTTATGTTATTGTTCAGATGCGCCTGCGACTATTATTACTATTGACATGTGAAAAGGCCACCTATTGTCTCTGAATTGAGACTTTAAGGTTCAATGACATGTTGTGTGTGCTTGTTTCCAAAGGAATCTACTACTTAAGTCATTTTACTAGAGGTATTCATAATATTACATGTTTGTTTGAAGGCGGTTTTGCAGGCACTCTAATTTTGCATAGTGAGCATAATGATGATATTTTCAAGAACGAGATGACAAATATTAGGACCTGAACTGATAGACCAGATTGGTGTACTGAGAAAGGTACATAAAATAATAGACCAGAGTGGTGTACTGATAAAGGTACCCAAACTCCAACAACAACCAATGCCAACAATAACCAATGCAAACAACAACCAACGCTAGAAACAACCAACGCTAGAAAGAACCAACACCAACACCAACCAACACCAACAACAATCAATACCAACAACAACCAACAACAACAAACAACCAACAACAACCAATGAAAATGATCAAATGAATCTCATCACCATACTCTCAACAATTCAGAAAATGGTGAAATGACCGATGTGCAGGGGATATATAAAAAAAAAATCAGCCAAAAGGTTTTTTCGGATGAAACTAATTTTTGGCGGAAATATTCTTTTGGTCGAAACATTGTTCGACCGAAAATATGTTATTAGATCAAAAAAATCCATCCAACTAATATGGTACACGACAATCGAGGGTGTCGTCATGGTACCATTCGATTTTACGTCTAAAGGTTCGGCCGAAAAAACTTGTCTTTCGGCTGAAAACACTTGTCTTTCGGCCGAAAGAATTAGTAGTGTTAGTGCAATTATATGCATAATATATTACCAAACATAAATTATCGACCAGGATTTGTAATCAGTAGAGTTGATGCACTATATATGCTAATAACAGATAGGTTCCTATCTATGTCTGATGAGTATATTTCAATCAAGAAACAATCAATAACAAGATGCTATGTTTTCACACTTTTTCAAATAACACTACACACATACAATTCAAAATCCAGAAAGAAAAATTGATCAACAAATGTATAACTTAGAATTCTTGTTCAGGGAATAGATCTTCTCATTATAGGTTCATGAAAGATAGAGATGGGCTATGATTCTATCTCCTGTAACAAACACACAATCACTCATTAACATTCTGGAAACTTAACTGAGCTAAAAGAACTATCAGGCAGAGTATAAACACTCCATTATAAGCGCATGTATGTGAGAGATGGAGTTCTGATATCATTTCCTGTAACAACTCACTTCAAACTTGCAAGAAATTCTTATCTAATTTTGCACACTCTTCAAAATCAATTGATGCATCATAAACGAAAATTTAATACAATCTTACAATCTTGCAATTCTGGAAAATTACTTCGTTTCTACACAGGAAACATAATTTTTAATGAGATGTTCCATTTTTTGGCTTATGTAATGTGAATGATGGACTCTCAATTGTCCCTGTACTTCCACACTGTGCAATCAATTCTAATAGTGAAATAAAAAATGAAATCAAAACAACAAGTACATAAAATAGAAATCTATACGAATAATTTACAATGTGCTTACCAAGATGGATCAATGGGCTCTTGTCGATGCCAACATGGAATCTTTTATGTTAAATGCTAAAATAAACACAGGAGCATAGAATTCAAACTTCCATTGATCTTCAGCAAGTGAATTTACAAAAAGAGTCTGCTCAAAAATCCAATCTGCAACATAATAATTCCTCCCCTTCAAGAATCAGTGTTACAACATAACAATTCATCCCTTCTCAGTACTCCTTCCTTCATATTTATACAATGAAATTCAATGGGTATAGATCAGAACAAATGCCCCAACTCAAAATTCATTCAAAACTGTTTATGCACAAAATCTGGGTTTTTCACAAGATATTACAAATTTGGGTTAAATATCATTCAATATCTCTGTATCCATTGTGAATTTTGAGAAATGATTTATGGGTTTTGGTAGTTGGATATATTTTATAAAAACCCATTTGATGGGTTGGTAAGATATGCTGCCATCTATATGAAAACCAAGGCACAATATGGCAATTTAGAAATATTTGACGATTTTAGGATGAATCGTTCCCCCTGATATGGAGGTCCACATGTGTGATATATGGGAATTATGAACGATGTTCCCGCATGAAAATGTCTCTCTGGACAAAACCCATGTCCCTAAATATTTAGATTCATCGTTATCTTCCCAGAAATTGAGGTTCAAATCCAGTACCAGAATCTTGTAGGTAGGGGTTTAGTTCTGTTGGATTACTAAGAGGGGGGGTGAATCAGTAATAGTGTAATTATAATCCTTTTTCTCAAAATAATCAAAGTGGTATATCAATGTAGAATTATTATCCAATAATGAGCAATAATAAATGAACAATCATACACATACACAGTACACCAGTGTTTTACGTGGAAACCCAAATCGGGAGAAAACCACATAATGCTTTTTCTTATATGTCTTGAAGAATTACATTCATTGGAAGCACCAACTTCCTTTTTTTTCTAGCTACAACTAGAAGGAGGCTCCAACCCCCTAGTTTCTCAGGATGCAACCTGAGGGAAGCTCAAAATCCCCAATTATCTCGCTACAACCAGAAGGAGGCTACAACTAGAAGGAGGCTACAACCCCCTATGTTCTTTGACTACAACCAGAAGGTGGCTACAACCACCTTTCCTTGCCCCATCCAACCACCCTAAAGTAGAAGTAGAATTATGGAACCACTGTCACACTATCACTATGAGATATACCACTGTAAACATGTACCAATAAACATGAACCATGCATCAACCATGCATCAACCTGTACCTCAACCTGTAATCAACCTGTACCATAAACACGTGCATCAACCATGCACCAACTTGTACCAAACAATTTGTAATCAACCTGTACGATAAACAAGTGCATCAACCATGCACCAACATGTACCAAACAATCTGTAATCAACATGTACCATAAAAAAGTGCAACAAACCATGTACCAATCGTGTGTCAAGTACTCATCAACTATACTCATCAATATTTACCAACATCATCAACTATACATCTCATGTATGTGCCAACTCATCAAATACTTGTCTCAACCATGTACCCAAATTGTACCTCAACCAAAATCCCTCATCAATTTCATCATCCAAATATGATTTGTAACTTTGTAATAGACCCGATGTATATTATCACATACCTACAAGCCTTCCTTAACTTTAACAACAAGAGAATAGCATTTTCATCAAACTTTTCTTTAGTGTCACAAGACTAGTTTTGGATTAGTCAACAACCCTAACTTGAAATAATCATAACTTTGTACCTATAATGAATATATATATATGAAACTGATACACAATGTTCTTCATTGTGGTTTATGCAATTCCTCAAGGTGTCACTACTTGGAACCTCTCAGAAAAGGAGTTATAGAAAAAATGGCACACCTTTTTAAATTCTGGATTATTCTAGAGAGAGACCTTGTAGAGAATGCCCCACACGGAATATTTGTTTCATTGATCTGAAACTATTACAAAGAATACTATAGACCATAGTATAACCAACACATTTGTTCTTACTGAAGTTGGATCTGTTATGAAGACGTTGTGACATTTTTACCCGAAACACCTGTTTTTGACTAGTTTCAGGACTAGCCACAAACCCTATTTTCCACGGAGTGTAACTCCAAAAATAAAATGACCCAAAAGATGATTTTCTTAACATAGATACTTGGATATGTTTCCTCAATGTCATAGAAATTTCACGGTCTGATTCATTCTAAAAAGAAAGTTATTGCAAAAATGTTGAGATGACCTGAAACAAACATACCTTAGAAAACATCATCAAAAGAATTTATCCTTCCTTGAATTCCGGCCTTCTTTTCTTCACTTTCCTCAGAAATTAGGCTTATATATCCTTTGGTTACCTCATAAACCTATAGCTATTCAATATTATCAAGTTTGTATTAAATGAGAGAGACTTGCCTCTTATTTATACTCTCCAAGTAGCTTCTTTAAAAACATGTTCTAGGTCACTTTGCCCACTTTCCTTGTTTTAGGGTTAACCCACTTCTAATTTCTCCATTAAATTTCTTATTGAAATAATTTATTTTGTATTCACTTTGAATTATAATACTCTCAGCACTTCACTTTATTATTTACCTTTTAAAATCTCTTAAACCACTTTGACTACTTTGACCTTTTGGGGCTTCTAGATGACATATGAGGGTCCTCCAACTTCATAAGGCCATAACTCTCAAACCATGAGGAATTATGTGACATTCCACATACAACCAGAAATGGAATGACATGTAATATCCATATAGAATAGTATTACCTAAAAATATATGAAAACTCATACCATTATCCATCAAACAAACTTGGGTCCATTACCCAAACCTGGGTTCTCCAACTTCTCATGACCATAACTTTCTAACCGTGAGGAATTATGTGACGTTCCACATACCACCGGAAATGGTATGAAAATAAATATCCATTTAGGATAGTTTCAATAAAAAATTCACTGACCTTCATCTCATTATTCCACAAATAAGCATGGGTTCTCTAACAATACTTCTAGGATAACTCAATCCGCAAAGCGTCTTCCCATGAGGGCTTTCACCATAAGGGGACCACTTTGGATTTCATCCATATTTAATTTTTATCAACCATGATAGAACAATAATGATTCATATTTACATCAAACAATATTGGGTCCATTACCCAAACCTTTGTGCTGCAGGGCTTTCTTCAAGGGTTGACATCAATGACAACCAACCTTAATCAACAATCTCCCCCTTTGTCATTGATGGAAACACTCTGATGCGATACTGAAATCATATCACTCATGCTCCACCTAGAACCATGCCTCAGTCTCATGCTCCCCTTGGAACCATGCCTCTGTCCTCTGCATCTAATAAATCTCTCCTCCTTTGTCATCAATGGCAAAGGTATCTTTCTATCCAGGGCTGCTCCCCCTAACTAAACTATCCTCTTATGGTGCTTCCTCATGTATATCTAAGACATATAAGATAAGCATTAAAAAAGCATTCATTTTGGAGTAGAAATAACTCCAAGTATCTAGAGAAGATATTCAAAGGTTTCCCATGGAAGTGGTTTTGTAAAGATGTCTTCCACTTGTTCTTTTGTGCCCACATACTCAACTCCGATGTTCTTTTCTGCAACCTTCTCCCGTAGAAAGTGTTACTTGATTGGAATGTGCTTCGTCTCGGAGTGCATCACCGGGTTCTTCGAGATACTGATGACACTTCTATTATCACAATATATTGGAATGGGCTCATCATACTCAACCTGTATATCTGTTAGAGTTTGTTTCATCCAAGGAACCTATGTACAACATGATGTTGCTGCAATATACTCTGCCTCAACTGTAGATAAAGATACTGATGATTTTTTCTTGCTTAGCCATGATACTGAAAACTCACCCAAGTAGAATGCTACTCCACTGGTGCTTCATCGGTCATCAATACAACCTACCCAATTTGCATTTGTGTAGGCAATAAGTGATAGATCCTTTCCTTTTGGATACCATAATCCAAAATCTTTTGTTCCTTTGAGATATATGAAAATGCTCTTCACTGCTAATACGTGTGATTCCTTTGGTGCTACTTGAAATCATGCCACCTGTCCAACTGCCTACATTACATCTGGTCTAGATGCTGTCACATATAGTAGGCTGCCAATCATTCACCTGTATTTCCTCTGATCTGTATACTTCAAATCATCATCTTTTCTCAACTTGCAACTGGTTTGCATGGGAGTGATAACTCGTTTGCACTCTTCCATTCCAAACCTCTTTAGAATTTCTCTCATATACTTGGTTTGAGAAATAAAAATTCCTTGGCTGCTTTAACGTATCTGAAGTCCAAGAAAGAAAGATAGTTCTCCAAGCAATGATATTTTAAATTCATTCTGCATATCTTTTTCAAATTTATG